>WSXT02199032.1:0-16593 GCA_011762715.2 Neuroterus valhalla
ATCAACTAGGTTCTTGGAAATACATCTTTTCTATTAAAAATTCAACTGTTTTGTAGCGAATTGGCCTTTCCAGATTAGGAATCCTATTCTTCTCATGGGAAGTACATTCATTTATTAAAACTATTTGGTTGAAAATTTACTGGTTAATAAAAAATTCGTCTTTCGGGTTAAATTTTCATCCTTCGCATAGAAAGTCTAACTTTCCGACTAAAAATTATCTTCTTTGTTCGACATCTGCTTGGAAACTGCTTTGTACGAAATTTAGAATTTTCTAGTGTGGAAATCCACATTTTTTGTTCGACATTCGTATTTTCGGGTTGAAAATCCAGCTGTTCTGTCAGCAATCCGCCTTACTTATTTAAATCTTTACCTTTTTATATGTTTTGCAATTCTTTTTTTTTGCGGCTCAGGGATTCACCTGTTTCACATATACACCTTCTCTCATGGCCAAAGGATAGTTTTTTGCAATTCTCATAAAATTTCACGACCGCAGTTTAGCATAATGACTCTATTTTGAAAACATTCGAGGACGAGCCAACCGCGAAGAAAATCCAAATCACGCAAAAGGTGAGTGGAATGCTTGAAACGACGCATTGATGCACGAATACTCGTTTCGAATTCGAACGCGCCTCTCTGCAAAATGCAGAATCAAACGAGAATTTTATTACCAACCTAAAAATATATCTTTATGTAGAATATACATCAAGCGATTGGCAACCAGAGACGTGACTAAAGTTTTCCTAAAATTTTCTTCTGCACATTTACTCAAAATCCACCTTTACGAAAAACAGCTATAGCTGTTTCTTCTAATGCATAAAGGAAATGGTAGGAATTGTAGTAGTAGTAAATTGCTTCCCTACGAAATTGCTTGTAATATTCATCTGGTAGGGCGAATTCTTTTTGTTTTGAACGTGGAAAAGGCCAGAAGAAAATAGAAAATTCCAATTTTCATCTGAAAAGCGCAAATTGTGACGTGCTCCGGAACCGAGAAAAAACTTCGAAATACCAAAAATTCGAATTATCGAACATAAGAGTATTCATTCAATATCTGACTATCTGTTGGTTTATTAGCAATAATTATGGTTGTGTCCACATCAACGAAATCTTCGAAAGTTATTTCTGTGAAAATCAATATTCTTTGTAGATTACCCTTCTCTTCAGAAGTACGATTCGATGAATATCCGTCTTGTTTTTTTTGAGGCAGGTTTTCCCACATGAGCTTTCACGAAGCCAGCTTTTCGAAAGCAATTCGCAATTTTATCACTAGTGACATCAGCCCAAGCTTTGTTCAAGTCGAAAATGTCATCCAAAAAATTCAAATCAGGCCCCAATATTTTCTCCACCGGAGCCTTGAGCAATCATTTTATGATTCTCCGCCGGGTATTCACTTCATGCTTCCTAATGATTCCTAGATCCGGTGGTTGTGTTTTCGCAGTCAAATTTGGTGGTAGGTGCGCCACCTTGATAACTTTCAAAGTTTGAATTAACACTTTCGGACGAGCCAAACAATTATCCACAAGTTGGAGAACTTCCCGATTTTCCCTTCGAAACTCGTGATTAATCTTCTGAAGCCAGTCTTTATATACTAAACTGGTCATCCAAGATTCTTTATTGCTCTCGTAAAGCATTGGTAAAGGCTTGACTCCCTTGAAACATCGCGGATTTTTATATTTGCCTATTACCAGCATTTCCAGTTTTTCTTTACTATACATATTAACGCAGACCATGACAGTAACACGATTTTTACTCCTCTTACTACCGCGACAAGTGTCTCGCTTATATATCAGAGTTCTATCTGGTAAACATTTTTAAAAAAGACCTGTTTAATCTGCATTGAAAATATCATCTTTTGCATACACTTCGAACAAGCTAGGAAAAATGGCAGTGAGAAAGTTTTCGAAGTCTTCTTCTGAAACAGAAGCACTTTCGCCACCTAATGTCCTCTAGATGATTCTATTCCCTTTCCTAAACTATTATTACCACCTAGAGCTAGCTTTGATATCTTTGTATATTAAGTAAGCCGCAAAATATTCAGCTTTTTCTTGCACTTTTTGACTAGATAAGAGATAATTCTGGTTCCGAGAAGATTTCATCTATTCCAACATCGATGTTTCCAACAATGGAAACTGAGATGCCTTCATGCACTTCCGATCTAGTTGAGAATAAGAATTTCCAGCACTAGCCAAAATCTTCTTCTTGTTCTCGATGAAAGCAGTCAGAGAGTTGGTGGGAATCCCGAAATCATCATCAATGTCTTCCCCCTTCTTAACCCCTTTTTCGACACATCAAATGGGTTTTACTTTAAAACTCGAAGAGAATGCTGTATACTCGATCTTCCCCATACTTTCGAAATTTTTGAGCTGTAAGTCCTCTCAATATTGACCTACACGATCACTCAATTTTTCATTTATATTCGCAACGGACAAATCACATGGGACCGATCATGTTATAGGTATGGGTTCCTCGCAGTTGCTGGTTACCTATGCATCGCTCCCACTTTTTGGTTTTCTTAGCGTCCGGAGAATCTGGAAGGGGATAAACGAATCCGAGTGATGGCGCTGCGAAAGGGACAGCAAACATTTGTATTGTTTTGCATTGGGAAATGCAACCAAGTGATTTAGAAAAGCGTTTTATGGGATGACTGATAAAAAATAAACAATCAAGTGAGTAGCCTAGTGAAAGTGTGATTTATTTTTAAAGTGTTTGTCTCTTTATAACTGCATAACGGTGGAAACTATGGGGTATCATTGCATAGCTCCTGGTTGCAAGTCAGGTTATGACGGCTAGAAATGACACTTTTTCCTCGTACCAAAGGATTCAAAATTAATTGCGTTGTGGCGAAGGGCAATTTTAAGAGACGATATTATTTTAAAATCTAAAAACCCAGTTTGCGAAAACCATTTTCGGCCAGATAATATAATTTGGAAGTCTGAAGTCCAAGGACCAGATGGAACTGGCATGTAACAGGTAAAATTTTGAAGTGTGTACATGGTTTATAGCTTATTTAAAGCGTGTGAGCGGTAATCATCTTATTAATTGAAGAGTCGTTTATTTGGAAAAAAAATTACAATTGCAAAAAGAATTTTCAAAGTTTGAGGTTAGAAAAATAATACGAGTGCTCCGGAGAAATATCTTCCGTTCATTGCCTGTTCATATAATTGAAAGAAGTTTGTAAATCACTTTTTGTTGATTTGAAATAATAATTTGTTTATCTTCAGAAAAAAAGCCATTACACTGTCAGAGTGAGAATGACCAATTTTTTGTTTTTTGAGAACTGGATAACGTGTTCCTACTACATTGTATTGAATTTTCACTGTTATCGGAGGCCTAGAATTTATGAATAATCGAATTTGTTTAAATAATTTTTGATGAAAAAATGATAACTTTGCAAATGTAATTCAGGAAAAATCCCCATTAGAAAGAGAGAATGCTCCACAACTGTCACAGAAAATTTCATTCGATTATTGCAAACGAGTCGTAAATTATTAATTTTTCTATTAAAAGTTGCAACAATCATTATTATAAAAAATAATGAGAACGGCGCTTTTATTTACAGATTTTCCCATTGTTGTCACTTTTCAAAAAATCACAAAAATTTCATGGGCATAGTTGACGTGGCCTCACTCTTTTGTCATTTTAAAGGCTGTTTTTCAAGATAAACAAAATTATTATTTCAAATCAAGAGAAAGTAATTTGAAGAAATATTATAATTAATAGTTAATTATCATCATTAATTATAATTAATTCTCCCAAATAAACGTTTCTTCAAATAATAAGATAATTACCACTCACACGCCTTGAATAAGCTATAAACCATGTACACACTTCAAAAACTTACCTGAGACATGACAGTTCCATCTGGTCCTCGGATTTCAGACGTCCAAATTACAATAAATTTTATTCATTAATTGCAATTAATTTTGGATCCTTTGGTAAAAGGAAAAGGGGCATTTTTGGCCGTCATAACCTGACTATGGCAAATGATACCCCATTGTTTTCACCGTTTTGCAGTTATAAAGAGACAATCACTTTTGAAACAAATCACAATTTCACTAGGCTACTCACTTGATTGTCTATTTATCATCAGTAATCCCATAAATCTCGTTTCTAAATCACTTGGTTGCATTTTGCATGCAAAACAATACAAATGTTCGCTGTCACGTTCGTAGCGCCATCCTTCGGATTAGTTCATCCACTCCAGATTCCCTGGATCCTAAGAAAACCTACTATCACATACACCTACATAGTCGATGCAGGGAGCTGCTAGTTACTCACTGCTGTACTTCGAATAAGAGGGGTTATCATCACAAAGGAGCATACAATTTTCGTCGAAAGATCCAGCAATCCGAATTATCAAGAAATATTAACATGGTTAACATCCGGATTCAGCCGGGCCAGAAAAAATTTCGAGTTGAGGCTGCTGGAGCATGATACATGACAGGGTTCATGATGGTTTTAGTTGGGTTGGTATCTAAATTCTGTTTAAAGATAACAAACCCACTGGAAAGCGGAAGTTGAAATATGTGTGAATCAGGAGAGCTGGGGACCTGGCAGTCCATGCTATCACATAGAAGCGCACTTCTTACGAAAATCCTTCTTTCCAAGTTGAATCTTTAAGACAATCGCGGCATTGCAAATGCACTTCCGGGGAGGCACATCAATTTGAGAAGCAAGTTTCTCTAAGTGATGCTTTAAATCTTGCCCCTGGATGACAGATGAAATCAGGAAAACAATGAAGGAGCGTAATCGCGTGTTCAGGATTTAGAAGAGAGTAAGAGATCTACAAGTTTAATATAAAAATGATAATCTGAGAAATGACATCACTCGAATGTTCGATGAACGAAGGGACTTCTGCAATACTACGAAATTGAATGATATTGATTATTCTAGAGGTCTATGGAAAGAACTTAGGGCTGTGGGATACGTCAGACCTAGGTGTGAAGCGTTGCCACTTGTATGCTCAGGTAATGGAATAGATGCCTCTTTTCTTTCTTTATGTGGTAACTCTGTATATTATGTTACAGATGCAGGACTCAATGATCTCCTGAACTTCTCTCCGAGGATCCCCGATTCTATTTTTAAGACATAACCCCCCTTGCACTGATGGAGAGCGTGGAAAATATAAGGACAGAAGCTAGAGGGGTTGATGGTCAGTCTATAAGCTTTGTTATTAAGATGCTCCGTCAAGGATAGGCTTTCGCCAAAGCCGTATAGATATCTTCTTTCCGAACATTGCGTTGTTGCTTGTTTTTGTTTACATTTAAAATCAAGTAACTCTGACGCCTGAAAATCGGCACTGCCATGCATGCTGAATAGCGGTGATTGGCGTGCGCTGCCATGCCGGCTTCGAGTATCCTTGACAAATGTAACTGGGCGTATTACCATGACTCGTATTTTCGGAAATTTTAGAATGTATTTTCGGCGCTAGCACTGCGATGGGTAAAATGGATGCGTGCCATCAGAACCGGATTAAGACTTCAATAGGCACTGGGCCAAAAATATAAATTTTTTTCGATAAAATATGCCTTTTTGGCTTGGAATCTCATAACAATATGGTTGCGATTTGTTTTATTCTTCAGCTGGATAATCTTATCTGGTTGGAGATGCAACTCTTCAGCCAAAAAATTGTCCATTTTGGTTTCAAAATTAGTTTTTTGAATTCAAAAGTTTGGTTAAAACTTATTCTTTTTGGTGAGGATTTAATTATTATTATGTTTAAACTGTTCTTTTCTAATAGAATTCAATTGTGCTTGATTAAATATCAACACATTTTTTTAATTGAAATACCAAACAGTTATACTTTTCTTAGACGATTCTTCCCTCAATAGCTTGATTAAACGGATTTTTATTTTGAATTTCGGATGTTGCGGAGGATGGAATATCAACTTTAATATTTTTCCTGAAACCTTTAACAATTCATACAAATTGAATTATAAATCCAAAAGTCTTTCAAAAAATTACTCCAAATTATTGACTCCAAAGTTCAACGATTCGGTTAAAAATGCAACTGTCTTTTTCATATTGGCCCATACAGTTGGAAATTGAACTGTTTGCTTCTTAATCATTGAAAATTCATGTTTTTCGTTTCAATGTTCATATATTTCGGAAACATTCGTCCCGAACCAACGGGTCAGGGTCGACATAGACGTTATCCGTTGCACTTGTCGAGGATACTCGAGGCCGGCACGGCGTGCACGCCAATAACCGCTATTCAGCATGCAAGTCAGCGTCGATTTTCAGGCGCAAGAATTACTTGATTTTAAATTTAAACAAAAACAAGCAACAACGCAATATTCGGAAAAACAAAGTCTATAAGAGCCTACATCAGGGCCTTAATATGAGGTAGGACAAATGTTACAACAAATAGTTCATCAGTGTAAGAGAATTATGGCTTTGACGGGAGCCTATCCTTGACGAAGAACCTCAAGGCTTTACCTGCTCTCTTCCCACACATACTTGACCTATTCAATATATCGCTACAAACCTCAATTTTTCCTGGAGAGTGAAAAAAGGTTCTTGAGAAGCCTAGTAAAAAGATTAGGGCTCATCAGCATGCTGGAGATTATCGTCCCATTTCTATCCTCTGTTGGCTTTCAAGAGCGTTAGAAAAAGTCGAGCGGTCGCGGGACCGTCAACAGAAGCTTTGCTCTTTCGCGTTGAAAGAAAATCATAAATTTGATTGTTATTTCATGCATTGATTGGAAGAAAACAGCTATCCTCTCACTTTAGGCATACACGCACACCAGTTTCAAGTGTTATATGTAGACATGAACTTTCAGACGAATCACTGTCAGAACTATTCATTATAAATGCATTTACTCGCGCGCAACATGTAAGTCCATGTAATAAAGACACGCGGCGCGTCGATTGTTCGCCGTGTTACGAGCAAGAGTAAGGCAGTGCGCTCAGATCGGAACCTGAAGCCTGTGACTAGCAACACTGCAATGTGTGTGAGCAACATGGCTCGACGTATGCGCAGACTCTACTGGACATATACTACACCGGCCTCCAGAATGGCAGTGAGAGGAAGAGAGGAGGGAATAGCTGCGTTGGTGCTTTGCTATAGAAATATCGTGTTCCATTTTATGACACATTTTTCGTGACGGGGTGCTCCTGTTTTTCCCAGTTAGGTCGCCTCGCTCAGATTATATGTATACCCACCCAGAAGAAGCGAAGCTTCAAAAACCCCTTTGCTCAAAGTTAATAATGACATTCGAAGAGACATTGGTAACCGAATTGTAAGAATAATGTTCCTGTTTGATTTGAGTAAAGCATTCGATATGGTTCTTCATATGCTCTTATTATCAAAACTAAAGAATTTTGGATTCTTGGCTTCAGTACTGAAATGATTGTCACAGGGGCGCACGCAGGGAGGGGTTGTGGGGGGTTCCACCCCTTCCCCCGCAATTTTCGCAAACAAAGTCTATTTGAATTCCCCACATTATTCCATCAAATTCAGTATCGAAAACTCCCTACGAAAATAATTTTTGCGTGCGCCCCTGGGTTGTCATCATATCTTTTGGGCCGTCAACAATCATTAATTGGATCAAATGGCGAAAGATCCGAATGGGGTAATAGTGGAGATGGCGTTCCACAGAGGCTCTTGATTGGGCCTTTGCTATTTATACCCTGCACTAATGATATTTGAACTGCTATTAAGTACTGACTCCATATGCTTTTTGTAGATGATCTCCAAATATACATCCAGTGAAGTCCAGATAAAATCAGGGAGACAATTGATATCATTATTCGAGATGTGAGGGCAATATATGAATGGTCAGAAGTCAATAAGCTCAAGATTAATCCTGGTAAGACGAAAGCCCTGATATTCAGGAGTTCTAAATATATCAACAGCCTAGACATGACCTTTCTTCCCCCGGTTGAAATATTAGATACTACCATTCCTTTCGTCAATAAGGCTTTGATCTCGGGTATATTCCTTACTCCTTCTTTAGCTTGGGACAAAGGAGTCAGTTACATTTGTAGACGTGTTTACGCTACCTTAAAACAGCTGCCGTTCAACAAACATTTTTTGTCTACTAATTTGAGAGCAAAGTTGGTCTCCTCGCTCCTAATACCTCAATTCGATTATTGTTGCATGGTTTAAAATGACCTTAATGACGAGCTGAATCTGAAACTTACCGAGCTGTAAACTCGCACCGTCCCACAGTGGTCTAAAACGCCCAAAAAGAGGGTCAAAACCTCAAAAACAAATTTTCCGAAAGATTTTATACGTAGTAGTCGGTAAAAAGTCTCCGCCATTTTGTTTTTGTGAAATCTCGATCCAATTTAGGAATCAGCGACCCTAAACCCCTACATACACCAAGTTTCATGCGAATCCGATAACAATTTGGGAAAAGTGTCCACCATTTTGTAGCCGCCATTTTGTTTCTGGAAAATCGGACTATGAATTTGAAATCAATGACCCCAAAATCATATGCTTGACAAATTTCATGCAAATCTGATCACAATTTTGAAAAAGTGTCCGGCATTTTGTAGCTGCCATTATGTTTTTGATTCTGCGAAAAATTGAGTCATTTCTCGGATGTTCATCTTATTTATAAATTTATAAAGCTTTGCACAGGCTTGGAATGGCTCACTTTTTTTCGAATATTTGAACTATTTGGTTGAATTCTCGGTCAAAAATTGATCTTTTTGAGTTAAAAATTCGAAATTTGGATTAACAAATGCAAATGTGGTTAAAAATTTAAAGAACAATTGAATAACATCATTACCAATTTTTGTAAAATTTTTCAATTTTGTTCGTTTCCTGCATATCCGTGTAAGCAGTATTAGAAAAGAATTTATTTACATATATTTAATATTCCAAACTAATTTTTTTCGTGAGTTTTGATCATTTTCGTGAGAAATACGTTTTTTTTCTAATAAGACTTGGCGAATGATATTGTTTTGGAATATAAAATCATGCAAAACTTTTTTTAGAAACCTGGATTCTGGCAAGAAAGTTAAAGTTGAATAAAAAATTGTTGACAAAAAAGTTAAATTTTCAATAATAACATAATTATTTACTATAAAAAGAGATTAATTTCTAACCAGAAAAGAAGGTTTTGTCGAACGAGTTGAACCATCAACAAGAAAAATCAACTTTGAGAAAAAAATTCTGCTCTAAGCAACAAAAAGTTGACTTTCGCCAAAAATAAGTTAACAAAGACGATTTGAAAAAATGGTAGAAAATAGCAGAAAAAAATAGGATTTTTTAGAAAACAGTTATATTTTAAACCAAGAACTTTTTCAACAAAAAAAACATGAATTTCCAGTTAAGAGAAAATGATTCCTATCCACAAACACAAGCTTTCAACAAAGCAGTTACACTCTGAAAATAAGAGAAGAGTTTCTAACAAAATAAAACTTTCCAATAAAATACTTGACAAAACAACAAAATCCTAAAAAGCCAGTTAAAGTTTCAACCGCAAAAGAGTATTCTTCAACCAACACCTTTCCTATCGAAAAATTTTACTTTTTAATCAAATAGAACGAATTTTTACAAAACAAATACATTCTCGGAAAAATCGTTTAATTTCAACTAAAGTATTTAATATCTGATAGAAAAATGAAATGTAAACTGAAAAATCCATTTTTTAGCCAAATAGTTGGATTTTAAAGAAGAAGACAATAATCCTCATTGAAAAATCATCTCGAAATATTTTGGCTGAAAAATATGTTCGGATAATAAATTAAAAACAGTTTGATTTCAACAAAATACGAACTTCCTACTAAATTATTCAACCTTCAACCAAAACAGATAGATTGTCACGAAACTGGTTTACTTTTGGTGATTTGAGAGAACAATTTTTTTCAAACAAAATGAATGTTTTCAGATAAAAACGAGCAATTCTATAAAAAAAATAGTTTCAGTTGAACATTGATTCCTTTCTGAATTCAACTATTTGGTTGAAAATTCATGTAATATTTGAAAAATTCATCTTCCAAGTGGACAAATGAAATATTTATTCCGAAATGTAACTGTTTGTCAGAAATTTATATGGACAAATACCGCTTTCATTTTAGAATCAAAATCTCCTCTAGTTGATCTCCTCTAGTTTCTACATTCTTTGTAGAAAATTTTTTTTTTCTATTGAAAATTCCACTATTTCATTCAAAGTTGAAACCACTTTATGAAAATTTCAATTTTTTGGTCGAAGATGTATCATTTAGGTTGAAAATTCATCTTCTAATTGTAAATTTATTGTTTCGTTGATGCTCTTTGTCCGTCGGCGGAGCGAAGTGGCTAGGTTTCGCTCTGCTGGCGAAGAGCGAAAGTAAGCGATTCCACGCCTGTAGAGGGGGGAGGATGTACAACGTCCTAAAAGGATAAATAGCGTGAATATTTGAAGAAAAAAAATTAAATAAAAGAGAAAATTTTCTAATCGTATAATGAAATGGAATAATAAAAATTTGCAAGCTTATTTTTCTTTTGTTTCGCTCTGCTGGGGAAGAGCGAAAGTTAGCAATTCCACGCCTGTAGAGGAGGGAGGATGTACAATGTCATAAAAGGATAAATAGCGTGAATATTTGAAAAAAATAAAATAAAAGAGAAAATTTTCTAATCGCATAATGAAATGAAATAATAAAAATTTGCAAGCTCATTTTTCTTTTGTTATAAATTAAAATCATTGCAATATTTCGTTGAACATTCGTTTCTCGTCGTTAATCATTGATTTTTTCTTGAATTCAACATTTTGGTTGAAAATTCGTGAAATACTTGGTAAGCTCATTTGAATTTTAATTTTAATTTGAAACTTTATTTTGTAGACCCAACAGGGAACCAAATACAGGGTCATAAATTATACACATAGTGTCAGTAATCTAATAAAACTATTTCGAATTTAAGTGCTATTCGAGGTCTCTAATTGACATAATATACTTTTTCGCATTCTTTACAAAACTTGCGTATGACCTCATCTTTAAAGTGTGAAAATAAATTATTTTTTTCCTGAATTAAGTTTAAGTTCAAGTTAAAAATTCATCTTCTATTTGTAAATTTAATTGTTTCATTAATAATTTTTCCTTGATAGTAAAGGTAGACTCGATGATTCCCCTCCTGTTTTCGGGAGGGACAACGGCCGATTTCCCTCCAGTTTTGTGAATGGAGGAGTCTCCACCCCCTTGACCCCCACTGCGGGGCTCCACCCCCAGACCCCTTGTCGTTCGCCTCATTTTCGCTTCCCCCCTTTTTTGTTTGCTATGGTTTTACAATGTAAAAACAAATTTTGCCATTTCTCGAACCTTTCGGTTCTGTTTTTCCTCCCCTCTCCCCCCTAAGCTACTCGCATGAGTCTCGTTTACTAGTAGTACTAGTATGAGTTTAGCACCTCGGCTTCGCCTTGGTGCTTAACTTCATACTCGGCGAGGAATCACCCGTTTTCTCGCTCGGTGTGTAATGTACTATTGTTCGACAGGGGAGCGAGGGCTCGCTGGAGGGGGGGGGGGGCGAAAGTAGGCGATTCTGAATGAATAAAGTGAATATTTAACAAATAAATATGAGGCAGCATAATTAATATTCTCATAAATATTTTATTAAATCCATGTCAATTGCTGTGTAAAATAAAATCTTCTAAGGGTGAAATATTGATTATTAATTTGATCGTAGAACTGATTCGTTATTCATTTTTTCATGAAATGAAAACACATCTTTTCGGGAGAAAATATTTAACTTCTTTTCTGGAGGTTCATATTTTCATGTTAAAGTTAATATTTTGACCGCAAAATTCAACTATTCTTTTGTTCCTTGAAAAACATTTGATCCCAGTTGAGGATCCAACTTTTTTGTTACGATTTTCCCTGTTGAATGAAACTGTTATTTATATAAAATAAAAATATTCTATAGATGTGGTATGAAATATTACTTTTTATTCAAGAATTTCCCTTCTTGGTAAGAAATTCTACTATTTGCTTGAAAGTTTGACTAATTTCATATATTTCTGTTTTAAAAGTTTTTTCCTTCTTCCTTTTTTAAAATGCGTTTGTCAAAGAAAATTCGGATATTCTTCAAAATTTTGATACTTTTGGTTGGATTAAACTGTTGAAGATTTAGAATTGATTTTTAGTAAGAACTTATATAAGTCGATTTAGAATTGACGTTTTATGTTGAAATGTCTTCTCTTTTGGTTGAAAGTTTGAAAATTTTGTTGAAACGTCAGCCTTTTTGATTTTGGAATTCGTCTAGACGGATATCTCTGGTTAAAAATTATTAGTTTTTGGTTGAAAATTCGGAAATTTTTTCAACAATTAGTTTCTTTTGTTCGAAATAACTAGTTTCAGGTTTTAAATTAGTATCTTGTTTGGTTTAAACAACTTCTATCGAAAAATATCAATTTTTGATAGAATTGGAGAAATTTTCATAAAAAGGAAAATTCTCAAAAACATAGTTGAACTTTTAACTGAAATAATGATTTTTTGACGAGAAGAAAAAATTTCTACTAAAAAATTCAAGTTTCAACCAAATAGTTGAATTTTAAATAAAATGAGATCAACTGCCAACAAAAAAGGCAATACAGTTTAGTTGGAACAAAAGATGAATTTTAAACTATATAGTTGACCAATAACAAAAAATTAAGGAGACATTTCAAGTTTTAACAAAAATATGTTATTCGTCAACCAACATTTCTTTTATCGAAAAATATCTATTTTCAACAAAATAGGATGAATTTCATTGAAAAAATTGAATTCTCGAAAACAGAGTCAAACTTTTTTCTGAAATAATGAATCTTCAATGAGAACTCAAAATTTCAACAAATAAATTGAAGTTTCAACCAAATAGTTGAATTATAAATAAAATAAGATCAACTGTCAACAAAAAGATTATACAGTTAAGTTGAAACAAAAGATGAATTTTCAACTATATAGTTAACAAACAACAAAAAATTAAGAAGATATGTAAAGTTCTGACAAGAATATATCATTCGTCAACTCACATTTCTTTTATCGAATAAGATATATTTTCAACAAATTAGACGAATATCATTGAAAAAATATAATTCTCAAAAACAGAGTTAAACTTTTAACTGAAATAAGGAATCTTCGATAAGAACTCAAAATTCCAACAAAAAATTCAAGTTTCAACCAAATAGTTGAATTTTGGATGAAATGAGAACAACTGTCAAAAAGAAAGGGAATACAGTTTAGTTAGAACAAAAGACGAATTTTCCGCGAAATATTTACCAAAACAGCAAAAGTTTAAGGAGACAGTTCAAGTTTTAACAAAAAGACATTATTGTTCAATCGCATTTTGGAAGACTAAGTTCCAACCAAACAAAACCAACAATTTTCAACAAACAAAAAAAAAGGAGGAAATACTTCATACTGATATTCAAAGATTGAGATATATTGATACTGGATATTCATAATTGATCCAACAAATATAATGTTGAAGATGCATGTTTTATCAAAGATTTATGACTTGAGTACAAAATATCTGAATTTCTTATAAATTCAATCTTTTCTTATTCTTTGAATTACAAAGAAAATTTTGGTAGAAATTCAAACATTTTTTGTTGAACATTCGTATTTCTGAGTTAAAAATTCCAAATGTTCGTAGAAAATCGATCTCTTTCTAAAAAATCTATCATTCCAATAGAATGTTTTTTCCTCATTGAATCAAAAACCTTTCCTGGTTGAAAATTGCAATGTCCTCGCAAAATTGTAGTCCTAAAAATATAGATTTATAACATCCCACTCAATTTTAACTTTATTTATAAAATAACGAATACAGTATAGCTTGACCTTGTTCCTCATAAAATTGGCGTCATAAATTACGGTACCCAATCGCTGGAGCAGACACGCGAGTTCGTTTCACGGTTAACGATGACGTTTATGCAACGATATTTTGTGTATCTTAGTAAAGTGATGAAAAGATTGAAAATGAGGCGATGGCAATGACACAAAAGTGAAAATAAATTCTCTGAAATTTTGCATTCGAATATCCACAAACAATCAATGCCTCAGTGATAAACAGAGCCGGAAGGAAGCATTGCAATGCAACCGGAAGTGACTTCCGTGTTGTTGATAATAAAACATACATACTTCGACCAATTACATGACCAATCATGAGCAGTCATGCGAATCGATAAAAACGGGTCTGGATTTATTTGTACTTTCTATTATTTTTAACGCTTTTTTGTTTTTTGTAATAATTGCAGTTCGATTTTCACAAGTGATAGGCTTCAAATGAAAAGAATAATTCTATCTAATGAAATCGAAAGAACAAAATTGAATGAAACAATTTTTTTAATGGATTTTTTTCGAAAATTCAACATTGAAGTCAAAAAATCATGTTATTGACTTAAAATTGAACTAAATGGTTCGAGATTTGTCTTTTTTGGTAATAAATCAATTAATCCTTGCCTTGAAATCAAATTGTTTTATTGGTAAGTCACACGGAGAAAACTGGATATTAAGGGATGAATATTGATAACATGGATATTAGCACATAATATCTAAATATTATTGCACAACATCTTCCTTCATTTTTTGAATATACAGGTTATTACAGAATAATATCACAGGATTTTGACATCATTAAAAACTGAGATGTCAAAATTTAATATCCAAGATATTATTGAATAGTATCAGGAAATATTTGGAGCACTTATTTAGTAGGTAACCCTACTATTGTTAAAATATTGTAAATATTGATTGGAATTTTATAACTTTTCAAAAATAATATCAGTTTTGGACAAAAAAAAATAACACAAAAAAAAGGTTCCAGATTGTGAATCTTCTTCCAAACCTTATGTTTTTTGTTTGTTTCTATTATCTATTTATCAATCTATTTCTAGTGAAAAATGTTAACACAACCTTGAATTGTCTCAAAATTGTGATTCTTCTCTGAAATCTGTATCGGTTTCCGATGAGAAATGTAAGCATAACTTAGAATTGTTACAAAGTCATCTTCTTCGAAATCCTTCACCTTCTCGACAAGAGACACTATTTTAAATGAAATAATTGTTGACTGAAATAATATTTACAGTAAATGAACCTGCTGTTGTTCAAGTAGTGTTATTACTGTTTCAAATATAATTTGTTTCGAACAAAATTCATTGTAGACAGAAAACACCAACATAACCTCACAAAAAAGGTTTAAGATTGTAAATCTTCTCCTAAACCCTATGTTCTTGTTTTGTATAATCATAATATGTTGATTGTTGATATATGTTGATTCTTGTTTTGGAACGGAAATTGTTGGCTTAAAATGCTGACATAATCTAAAATTGGTCATAATTTATAATTTAATATCTTCTTCCTACTTTGAATAGTAAAATGACTTAAATAATTTCTATGATTACAGACGAATTTCAATCAAAATGCAAGAACTTTTAATCAAATAATTTAATTTCCAACGAAAACAGATCTGTCTTCTACAAAAGATAGGATGAATGAATTTTTATTCCAAAATAATAATTTCTAAACGCGAAAAAAAACATTTTTCACCAAATCGTTTTATTTTCTAAGAAAAATATCAGTCTCCAACTAAAAATGGGGATATCAAATTTTCAGAAGAAAGTCCTGTTAACCAAGCAAACCAGTTTTCAATAATGAAGTTCAATTTTCAACCAAAAGGTTCCTATTTCATCCGTTATGCTTCAAACAGAAAAGATTTTTCTCAGAATAATCCATACATTTCCCACAAGATCGTTTAATTTTTAACATAAAAGTAGGATTTCTAACGGGAAACAATTTTTCAGTGGAGCCGTGAACAGATTTCACCTAGTATGTTGAATTTCCAAAAATAAATAATATTTTTAAAAGGTCTTTATTCAACTGGATTGCTGAATTTTCAAGCACAAAATACGAATCATGAATAATGAAATTAGGTTTTTGACTACAAAGAATGAGGTTCCCAAACATAATCGTTGAGTTTTCAAACGGAGAAGTTCAAGTTTCTATAAACAGAAGTGGAATTCCAATAGAAAAATATCGATTTTCAACGAAAAGGCTGATTTTCAGCCGCATTCTAAGATTTTGGATGCAAAACATAATTTCTTTTTCTCCAGTTCCTGGACTCCATCTTCATATTGCTTCCTATCCTTTTCGCACGATTTCTTAAGAAGTTTTTTTCTTTCTTCTTCCCATCGCGTTAATTATACTATAGTATTATAGTAAGCGGACTTCCCAACTACTTTCTATCCACCGCTTTCTGGAAAAACACAGCAAGTGGTAAATTCACATCTTATCCTCCACCACCTGCTGGTCAAACACGGTGGTAGGAATTCCCAACTACATTCCACACACCGCCTGCTGGTTAAACACAATGAGTAGACTTCCCACCTTCTTTCCACGCAGCGCCTGCTGGTGGAACATAACGAACTTTCCACCTACTTTTCAAGCACCACCTTCTGGAAAAACACATTAAGCAGCTACCTTCCTTTCTTCCCTCCATCGTCTGCTGGTAAACAACAGTGAACGGACTTCTCATCTAATATCAACTCAGCGCCTACTGGTTAAACACAATGAGTGGACTTTCCAGATTCTTTCCACGCAGCGCCTGCCGGTGAAACATAGCGGACTTTCCACCTACTTTGCAACCACAACGTTCTGGAAAAACAGAGTAAGCAGCTAGCTTTCCTCCTTCCT
>WSXT02199043.1:0-34659 GCA_011762715.2 Neuroterus valhalla
TGGAAGACCAGATTTACTATCACTTCTGGAAAACATCGTGTGACTACCAACAGTGTCACTTTCCAGAGAGGTGTCTTCCAGGTTGACTCAATGAGCCCTCTCTTTTTCTGCATAACACAATTGACACTATATCTCGCACTCCGAGATTCTCATGAATACCTCTGTGGCGGAACTAATGTGCGTGAGCATAAAGTCACTCTTATATTTTATATGGATGACGTGAAGATCTATGCTTCAGGAGAATAACATCTTGTAGATGCTCTGAGTATTGTCGAAGAGTATACACGAGAAATAAGTATGGACTTTGGATTAGATAAGTGTGTCAAGATTCATCAGTAACGTGAACAAAAGCATGTATAGATAAGGACGCTCAGTTTGTGGATGGAAGTGCTATCAAAAACCTTGGCGCTGGAGGGACCTAAAAATAGCTGGGCGTGCCCGAGAGCCACATTCAAGATACAACATAAGTAGAGGTGGTCCTCCAAAGTAGATACAACCACCCGTTCCGACGGATTTGGCCGTCCAACCTGACTTCGTTGAATAAGATATCTGCGACCAACATGCTTGCCGCGTGGGTTCTACTCTATTCGTTTGGGGGAGTTCCATAGACGAAGAATGAGCTCAAGACCCTCAATATCACTGCGTGCAAGATAATGCATATAAAGAAAGCTCGCATATTCATTCGCCCGTTCCACGCTTATACAACGCTCGCCGTAAAGACGAACACTGACTCCTGAATCCTTATGTCTCTACAACCGAATTATTCTCAGTACCGCTCATATTATCGCGAACGGTAGAGATCCTCTCCTGCCAATGTCTGTATCTTGAATGCAGCTTTCAGGTACGCCTAGGTATTTGTGGGTCTCTCCAACGCTAAGATTTCTGATAGCTTTTACGTCCACAAGCTCAGGGTCCTCATCTATACCTGCTATTCGTCCAAGTTTCAGATGGACCTTGGCACACTTACCCAATCCAAAGTCCATACTGATTTCTCGTATGTACCTCGTGAAGATACTTAGAGCATCTTCGAGATATTATTTTCCAGAAGTATAGATCTCTAAGTCATCCATATAAAATATAAAGCTGACATTAGGCTCACGAAAATTAGTTCCGCTACAGAGCTATTCATGAGAATCGCGAACTGCGATATATAGTGGCAATAGTGTAATGCAGAATAAGAGAGGGTTCATCGCGTCACCCTGAAAGTTTTCCAGGATAATTAGTAAATCTGATCTTCCAAAGAGACAATAATCTCTCTATGTATCCTACCATATGTGAGTGGACCTCCAAGCTTTCCAACAAACAGATGATAAGCCTTTGGGAAAATGAATGAAAACCTTTCTTGCAATCAATTCAGGCCATCGACAGACCGCGCTTGTGGTTTGCAGCATCTTTGCAACACTCTTGCCGATCAACAGGTCTTCTTTTTTTTGAATAAAACAAGTTCGTTTTCCTCGATAGGAAGACAGTTCGTCCTAACACCAGTCACTGCGGAATAAAGATCTCCGAATTCAAATATGACGAAAAAATGCAGGCCAGATTTTGAGGTATAGAAGTAAACTTCTTCCACCAAAAGTTCCCAATACAATCTAGACCAGCAGCAGAAAAGTTCTGCGTACCCCTTGATACTTTCTATACCACCTTAGCAATGATTGGTAGGCATGCCTTCTCAGATGTTATGAGGTCATTGCACAGCTCCTTGAAACGTTTGATGTCCTTAGTGCCTCCTTCCAATGAATTTTATACTTTATAGATGTCTCCAAAATTTCTCAACTTCTTCGGACTTTGGTTGGTTTTCGACAAACACAGGATGATCGCTGATAAGTCTCTTCCTTGCGTCAGATAGTACTCGCATTTCATCAATAAGGTGCTGCTTGATGGTCATCAGCTTTGACATTTTCACTGCGTGATGATGGATCCCCAATTTCATGAGCGAACTTTCGGGCTGTTGCCGTAAAGAAGCTTATCGGATTTCATGTAGTCAATCACACACTGCATACGGTACGCATTTGGTCTTGCCCAGCCAATCTTCTTGTTTAGTTGATTCAAGCGGTTTTTAGCCTTTTCATCAATCCTTGGTTTGGACTTTCGATTCAAATCAGCCAAAGCTCTTGCTGCATCATAAACTGAACAAGTGATGTCCCAGAGGTCGGAATCCTTCGAGAAATCCTCACGAAGAGTAGCATTCATTTTATCCAGATAATTGGGCCCTGGAGGAACCTGAAGGGTAATGGTTCTCCTCATACTGAAATCGTCATCGTCTTTCAAGGGAAGACTTTTTTCAGCAGTTTGCCTTTATGTCGCTCCCTAATTTTTGTCTGCCGCTTCTTCTTGTAGTGATTCAGGAAGCGTTCCGCGTACATCTCTTGTTTGCGAAAGGTTAACGGCACGGTTTCTTTACACTTGCTGTGCGCTCTGGGTGTTTCTGGCATTACAGGGTATGCAGACGCGCCATGTTACCTCTGCAATTCTTGACAGTACTGGCATCATAGCGATTGAGCAGATCATCATCGAATAGATCCGTCCATAAAAAACGTCGATTGTCTCGCACGTTCATCCTCGTGTTTCCACCTGATTCAGCACCCTGAACCCCAAAACGATTGGCGATCCTGGCCCTACCATTTCCGTGTGCTCTGCGCGTTTGATCATTTTGGAGCGCATTTACAACTGGATTTGAGTTTCGTGCTTGACTCAGATCAAAGTTGTAAACTTTCTGCACACTATGAGTGAAAAAAATCAGGGCTTAGGTTCCGTGTAGGAATTTTCCTACCTAGATTCAAAGTTCACTTTCAATATTGTTTAGAATAATTCCGAATTCAGCATTCTATTTGGTAACCTAGAAGACCTGACTAAAAGATTGCAACCACCTGAACAAAATATTCGCGGCCCCATATTGTCATTCGTCGATATTAAATGACCCAGGGAATGCATTGGGGATGTTTCTTCTCTTGGACCAATAACTTCGGAATCTTTGAAAAATTTATAGGGTGGAGAATTTGAGAAAGTAAGTGTCATTTAAGAAATCATAAACGACGACAAAAACAAGTTCATATTCCGATGTTTTGGAAAGCTCACCATGGTAAATTTCCTAATACATGTTGTTTCAGTTCAGTTTTATGCCCTAGTTTCGAAATCAAATTTTCCAAAGCTCGAGAAGGGCAGCAACTACATCTGTTTGAAAGTTCTTTGCGGGAACATTTATGCCTGTTCCCGTTGTATACGCTTGTAATTTTCTCCGGTTTCCGCGCCGCTGCAGTCTTTATTCAACACACTACGCCAAAACCAAATAAAGCATTATTGTATTATAGGTCGATTTCAATCGATAAAATATATTCAACATTGTCCTGCATACATTATATTTTAAAATCTAATCGGAAGCAAGTTGTTACGGAAATCGTTGCGAACCCATCGCGTCTGACAGTTTCGTCTCAATCTCGACACGTACATACTAGTAGTAAAATAGATTGAGATTCTCTGACACACTGGACCTTGAACACTTAGTTAATAGAAGCGATAATATGATGTCTCTGTCTCTTTATAGATTTCGAATGAATTCCAGGTCATGAAGTTTCCACCGAGGCCGATTCAAAAAATTTATGAAGAATGATCAATGAAGAATTCCGCAATTTCAGAGAAGGGGCAACGAGTGCATATGTTTGGAGTACTTTGGAATGATAATAACCGAATTCGTGAAAGTTGCACTTACGCCCCTTAGTCCATTTTCTCTTTACTTGTTAACAAAAGATTCTCATATTTGTTCTTCCAGATTCAGTTGACTGTGGCCGCCCGCCACTCCACAATGTGCCAAAACGTTATATTTATATACCCTTAGGAACAGAACGCTTTGAAGAAGTGATCCGTTGACGCGAACCTTACGGGATACGCGTTGGTCGAAAGGTTTTCCCTTGTGGAACATATGTTATCGGGAAAGGTGAGTTCGAAATTTGTTGTACTTCGTAAAGCCAGTGCACTCTACCATTTACATAGTTCACACCATGAGTTTGCCATGGCGATGTTTGGATGCAGATATTACTGGCATACGCAGTAATAATCACAGTGCGAAGAATTACAGACTCTCCTGAAAAAATTTGCTTGCTGTGCATGCTTATATAGACTTAAATTTACAATCTTGCTAATTCAAAGTCATTCTGATAATACATTAGAGACATCTGAAATCGGATTTCCTATGCTTTTTTCATGCAACGTACGATCCGGAACCAGTATTGCAGAATTCTACTGAAAAGTTCTGTTCTTCCCTTCTGATTGCAATGTGTTTTATGGGCGGATACAGAAGTATATGATGTGGCTCCTGCGAGACGTCCTTAAATTCAGTTTCCTATTCGAAAAGGGTTTTCTCTCTCTATTTTTGACCAAGTGGCATGCCTGTAAAACTTGAAACATTATTGAACGTTAATGGGAATTTACTCTTGAGATATTTAGAGATATATTCGTGTTCCATTCGATTCCGCAGCCGCTATCCTATCATCAATGAATGAGGCTAGATGCACAGAATCGCCTTTGCGTGAGCCGATTAGGATATACTGATCCGCCCCAATGCACTTGAGCATGAATTTTGAGAGAAACTGTTGGAACTTGAGATTCCAACACCTCAGGGCTTGCTTGAGCACTATCAGCACAACTTTTCCTACATTATTTCTCGACCTCTTAGTCCTTCTGAATCTCCATGAATATTGTCTGTTCGTCAAATTGAAATAACTTATTGTTCTTTTCTGCTACTGCTACTGGGAAAATTCTTAGTGAGTCATAGAGCACCACTCTTGTCCACGTTTTGAAAGTCAATCCAATGCTGCTGCATGAAACTTGTTGCACAAAACCTTGCTTCGAATCGCTCTTTTTCTCAATTCACACTATCTCGTTTCGACAACAACAGTCTTTCAAAAATTTGAGCAGGTATGATTCTGCTTGAGGCCTACAGTTCCACCTAGATGGTTTTCCTCTATTTATTGTTATCCTTGCTGCCTATTGCTTCTTGATAAGAGTTGTGAGTAACATACTCCGTTATGGTAGCCTGGTACATCTTTGAACGTCTGATTTCTTGACGATCTTCTAATATTCGTTAATCAGCCCTAGAGTGGTCCTGTTGTGAGAACCCTGACTATTCGGCTACTGGCTGATCTATTTCAATGTCGGCTTGAATGACTCCAGCACCCTGCCACTTATGCTCTTCCTGAAGTAAGCAGTGTTCTCTCGATCCTGCTAAGTGAGCTTTTCCATCATTCTGGTTGAATTTCTGGCAGTCTTGTGAAATCTCTTACTCCGTAACACTTTTTCCTTCCCTGTCGCTGGATTGTTGATTCTATAATTTGCTGAGTTTCTACTATATCCAAAGAGAATCATATTTGTTAAACGTACATCAACCTCTTCTGTAGACTCCTGTGGCACGTGGAAGAATGCCTATGAAGCGAAGATTCGCAGATGCTCGATACTTAGTTAAGAGCTGATTCATGTTACATGTTACGTTGACTTGCCTTTTGAATTGACTATGACATTCAACTGTGGTTCTGTTTTCACGCTTGACTTCACTAGCCTGTTTTGATCACGCAGGAATATTGGCACCTTGACTCAATGGAAACGCAAAAAGTGAAGAATACTCCTGGATCTTCTGTTGAGCCTACGGTTACGTTGCTTTCGTGGGAATGATGGGGTTACAGACTCAACTCAGTTCGTCGGATAGAAGATAGATGGAAAATAGCTAAATATCGGTAACGTAGTTTATATGCTGTCCCTTAAGTGCATAAATGACATAGATAGGTTTCTATAATGAAATAGAAATCTAGTTTCTTGTGTGATTAGGTAGTGTACTTACAAATTACTATGGGTCATTAGTTCTTAGTGAATGGAAACTATCATCTTTTGAATTATAAGCAATTATATTCCTTTCATGATCAAATGGGCAACCGCATTTCTCATGACCGCCAGTTTATTATCTTGATCACGATATTATCAGGCTCAATGGACAGGATGTTGGAAAATACTGTAATTATCAGATGTGTAAATTGGATGAACGTGGAAATGTTGGTAATTGGAATCTCAAATACAATTTCAGAGAGGAAGACTATTACTTATTATTCTTGACCTCGATTCTGTGAAGATATAGATTTTTTATAATATAAGGGTTATGTTTTTTCAATAATGAGGGTGAATTCAGAAAAAAAAACTTCCAAATAAATATTTCGCACTTTCTTGCGACGTGATTACTTATTACCTGCTGAACTGACATACCGCGCTTGTTTTATCGAACTTTCTCATTCACGACCGAGATTTCCGGAAGAGCATTACCGTAGGAGCTTTATCGCGGTTCCAGTGAATGTGAAAAATTCGCTCGCAACGTCTAGTTTTTGATCTAACCTAATTTTAAAAATCATGAAAAGAAGCCAAAGATGAGATGTGCTGCACTTCAATATTAGCAAGATTAATAATGAAACGCGTTTGGACAGTAGTTAAACAAATTAATGAGGGAATTGAAGTATAACGTATAATCCCTGACAAAGAACACGAATCAAAGATTTAATTGTTCGTAAATCTTCTGCGCAATGGCACAGACTGTTGTGAACAAACTGCAATTTATATTACACCACTTAGTGGAAAACAACTGATGTGAGTGGGATCGTTATTTTGCTTGAACTTGTTTTACTCACATGACAGGGGATATAGTGAGAGATTTGCAGAAAATATCACCAAATTCTCTTATCAGCGATGATATTAGATGATCGATAGCGCTGTCGCAAGAAATGATAGCAAATCAATTTGTTCAACAGCAGCAAATTTTTCACCTGTTTCTTTTTTATGATCCAACTAGGTAATTACTAACAAAAATTTTTACTGATTTAGTACTCATCGAAGGTAAACCAGTGGATATTGAACCTCGCAATGGCGATTTCCTGATACGCGGACAAAATCGTCAAATTGCAGTATTTGAGAACGCATTTTACCCGTACATTCTACTTCCAGGCGTAGCAACCCATATCAATATAAGACCTAATCCTCCTACAGAAGAAGAATTCCTGTCTGTACCAGGCCTAAGCAACTCCAGAAAGGAGAAACCTAAGAAATTCCCTTGAAGTTCCTTTGAAGTTCCTTTGAAGTCAGAATCAAAATATTCTAAAATAAGGAACTTTAAGATCATATTAAACTCAAACCTTCAGAATATAATTTCTCCCAAATTTATCGATTTTCAGCTCCATCGAAGATATCGGGAATGGAAATTACTAATTCCACAAAATGGTGCAAACTCAACACTTGTATAACTTCAACAACAACGGAAACTCTGAACCTTATTATTTTCTAATAACTTGATTTTTCTCTTGTAAATAACTTGTTTATAATCAATTGCTGACGAGGATGAGGCTAAGGGATGATACAATTTAAAAAAAGATTGGGGGGTATAAAGAATTATTCTTTTGAGAAGATTCTCCTTAGAATTTGTTACATATAAGATGCCTCTATCATTGAAGACCTCAAAGTTCTTCAGTTTGTTAAATGCATTTTGATGTCAAGCAAAAGAATTGGATATATTACTATTTTTTTTTATTAACAGAAATCCTGAATAACTGGTCTGGGCCACTTTGTTATGAGAGTGTATATTTTCTCCATCTCTTCAAAGAATGTCCGCGACTCACAAGGAGAGAACCATCACAGTACTTACCGAACCTTTTTTTTTACTTTTTCATTTCGTTTTATTTTCTATAGAAAATCCTTGATCCAAACAATGTCACCACCATAGATGAGTCGAGAGGGAGCACGCTGTGTCTGCGGTGTTTTCAAATTGAACTGAATTTGCCGCGCGAACTCAAATGGATGTCGCCATCGTCCAGACATCGAAATTGCAATGAACACCGCAACAAATTTGCACGATACCCCAAGCACAACCAACAATATTTATCCGAGGCCATCTACGCGTCTCCTCGACAAAGAGATACCTCGGGACTCTAATCATTTTCACAGAAATTTTTAACATACTATGTTCTAAGCCTTGCAGTCACGACCAGAGGTCGCAGGGAGCCTGTACTACGGGTTGCATATCTGGATGTAATAATGTCTTGAAAAACTTATTTATAAGCTTGGATGAATGTAATCTGCTATTCAAGTCACTACGAACGATATATTGTGTAAGCTGAAAACCGGAAAAAAACTTGTATGAATAGAGGAGCCAATATTGAAACTCAGATAGTCATTTTGAGTTGGTAGTGATCCAACCAAAATTCAAATTTTGAACTAAGGAAAATAATTTCTTTCGTCTAAATTTTATTAAGAACTTGATAATAATCATTTGCATTCATTTTATTTCTTATAACAAATATTCGATCTTTTATTCAATAATAGTATCAATCCCAAGTGACCTCAATCACATTGACTGACCGCTACACAATGTTTCAGTTGAATACTCACCGTGACTGTAACATTGTAACTATAAGTCTAGTCGTACAAAAAATGTTACGATAGGTATGCGGAAGATAATTATGTAATTCTCAGCTGCTTTTCTACCCCCCCCCCCCCTGTGCTTGAAATTCAATTCGAAAGATGCAGGTGAATTTGAGCAGGTACTGCCAATATCATGATGAAAGGCGCACAGTAGGGCAGATCCCGAATCTAGATGGACAAATCGATTTTTGATGATAATTTTTTCTTTTTGATGAATAACAAGGGGAAGGGGGTGATGATAAAGAGGTAAATTCCTACTTTTGTTTCAAATATATCGATTTCTATGCTGTCGAGGTTCCTGAATCTATGTTCGTGAATATTCTGATATCAATTTAATATCTTTAATTTGTTCACTTTTGTCCAATTTGATTGGGAATCTGTCCCACTGTGAGGCAGCTTGCTGTCGGTAGCGCAGCTTGCGGCGTTTTCGACCGCCTGAGGTCTGCAGGTTTACATAGGACCTCTTCATCAACGAGGATTAGAGATTTAACAAAGTAGAATTCTTCTATGTAAATTTACGGGAATAGAACGAACACACGTTCTGCAAATATTTCCATGAGCGATGCACAAATTGAAGAATCCTAATCCGCTTAACACTTTGGTTTCTAACACTGCTTCGAAATCTGCAAAAAGTTCCTAAGAAAAAATTTTTTCAGTTAGTTTTTCAGAACATGATCAAATACAATGGAAGGGGTTTGTTAGAAATGTCTCCTTGGGAAATAAGTTTCAAAGCTTCATGAAGTCGGAATTTAACGTAATTGTATTTATTAGACCAGCTTTCGTATTGACTGTGATTGAATTCCGTGAAAAAATTAAAAGGCGAATACTTTATGGGAGATTTGCAAATATTGCAATACAGAGATCTCCTCGTCATTGCAATAAGGTGCGTATCATAGGTGACAGAATAAAAAGATATATCTTGCCCACATCCTCGCAGGATATCTTGGTAAATCTTGTGGATAATTGCAGTTCACATTCAATACAACAATCGATGAACAAGTAATTTACTTATCTGATCGTTCTCCTCACATGTCTAGAGGAAGCTTAGGAACTCCCAATTTTTCACGGATCCCTTTCGAGATAAGCGTTACTCGCTTGGTTCCAGCCCCGCTGTACTACTGAGAAATAGAAAATTGATATGAAAAGATTGAAAAGTGGAATTGACATGGGAAATTACGAGCAAAGGAGGTGTAGTAGAAGGAAGCAGGGATAGGTATTAGATCAGTCTTTGAATTCTTCGCAAGATGAGAGGTAAGACCTGATAAAAAAATACATAGCAACAGAGAGTCCAGCCTATTTTGTTTTCAAACAACACTCTCCCTGTGCAACATCGCTCCGACACGGGTTGTTTCTTGAGCTCTTTAGCAAGCAACTTGTAAAAAGAGTTTCGTGAAGCCATTAAAATAATCTACTAAGCGACATCCTTTCACGGGCCAGTCAGTATTCCAATTCGTTCGTTTCAGGCTGCACGCTTTTTCTTATATTCGATTGCTCTCCAAACATCCCTATTCTGGCATATGTACATCTCTTGCTTTTTTTACATCCATGCATCTTTCAAAACATGCTCTTGAGTTCCTACAGCCTTTTATATTTCTCCTCTTGAGGGTTTTTATCACATATCCTATCCATTCCATCTTTGGTCTGCCTCTGGATATGCTACCATTAACCCTTCTTAGATACACTAGCTTTGTTAATTTTTCTTCATCCATTCTCTCAACGTGACTGAATCATCTCAGCAAATTTCTTTCAATCTTGCCAAACAGTGTTTCTTCCACGCCACATTCTTAGAGAATCTACTCATTACTCACTTTGCCCATTAGCGTTTTACCGCACCTTCTACGCAGGAACTGCATGCCGACCCCGTTGAGTTTACTCTCGTCCTTTTCTTGATACGTCTAGGTCTCGCTACCGTACAGCACTGTTGATGCTAGCATATAAATATATATCGCAATTTCAGCTTTATTCGTTACATTTTTTAATTTCAGCAATAGACCGCACACTGCCGATAATCTTCCTACTCTCATTTATACATCTGTAAATCTCCGCATCTATCTACCCGTAAGCAGTTAATGAATTTCCAAGATAGACGAAATTGTCAACTTGTTATATCTTCTTTCCGTTTAGGGCAATATTTTATTTCGTTCTCGCTCCTTACTTCCAAACAGAATAATTTTTGTTTTATTCACGTTCATCTTAAGACCCATGCTCTTCATGCTGGTATCCAGTCTGCTCAACATCCTTTGTAAATCATCACCTGATTATGCCGTAAAAATCTTGTCATCTGCGAACGAAAGTCAACAAACTTTCACTGACCCAATATCAACAGTTTTTTCGTCAAAAAGAGCCATTCTCACACATTTGTCCATGTATAAATTACACATCAAAGAGGACACAACGCATCCTTGCGTTATGCCCTGCCTTATATCAAAACAATCGCTCAGTTGACCATTTTCTCTCACACTTGCTCTGCTCATCACCTCTCTAGCATAAATCCACATTAAACTTCCCAGATCCTTCCTTTTGTTGCTCCCATAACTTTATCAATAAGTATTGTCGTAAATATTTTGCCTACAGTACTTAGTAGGCTAACCGCTCTATAATTATTACAGTCGCCTGGACCACCCTTTCCTTTGTAGATTCGGACAATAATCGCGTTTTTCCAATGACTCGGAACTTCGCTGCTCACAGCACATACAGTCATAAATTCACACTGCAACACCAACAAATATTTGCCACAAAACTTGAGCACTTCAGAGGGAATACTATCCACACCATAAGCATTCTCAATTCAGATTATCTTACTGCTAGCATTCCCTTTCCTCGTCTTATCAACCCATTTCAGGAATAGTTTCTCATTTACTTCAAAATCATTGTGCATTTTCGTATCTTCTTTTGCTCTGATTTTATCCTTGCTTTTTTTTCTAGTATATTTGCTTTCCTCTTTTTATCCCTATAATTATGTATTATCCCTATCCTTTCCCTATCGATAAGACCTCTAGGATTCAACGTTCTCGAGTATGCTTCTTTTTTCTCGTTGAATGCGACGCGTATTTCATCATTCCACTACGCATCACCGGACTTTTCTTCTACTGTCGCAGTACCACAAACTTCCGAAGCACTCCCGGAGATTCCATTCCGCAGTATTATCCACGCAACCTCTATATTTTTGTTGACTAATTCTGTCTTCCAATCTCCTTTGTGATACCCTAAATCTTCTTGTCCATCCTTGAACTATGGTTCTTTCTAAAACTACAAGATAGTGATCCGATCCGCATTCAGAACTTCTCGTAGCTCTCGTATCTTTTACAAACTCTCTCAGTCTTTCGTCCGCTACAACAAATTTGATCATAATGTGGCTTTCACCTCTGCACTAAGAATACGTGTTCCATCGAAAAAAATCATTTTTCTCTGAATAAAATTTCAGTGGGAGCTAAAAGGACACAAAAGATACTCATCCTTGTATAATCATGCAGTTTTGGCGGTAAGAGATTCTCTTACATTGAGAATTGTCACTTTTTATAAGAAATTATGAGAACACACATTTCAACAAAACTGCCCACATACGAACTTGATGAATTTTTTACGGAATAATTTAGATTCATTGAAGGAAAGTATGAATTTCCGAGGAAAGCTTCCAAGTGCAACCGCAAAAAATACGAATTCTTAACAAAAAACAATCCATCTAATAAATAGAATTCAAGGGCAATTTAAAAGGACAAATATAAGGTGCTCATCCTCGTATAATGATGTAGCTTTGCCGACTAGGAATTCTCCTGCATAGGGAATTGTCGAACACATTTCATAAAATATTGAGAAAATTAACGCGTATTAAGGAGATCGGTATAAGCATGTGTTTAACATCAAGTCTTCGAGTCGACTGACCCATGACAAGAGAGCCTTCTTGACAATGTTATTGAAGATCCCTCACCATTTTATGAGGGAAAAACTGTTTGAAATTTCTACATAACTGCCCAGACACAAACTAGTTGAATTTTGTTCAAACAAATTCAGATTCATCAAAGAAAAGCAAGAGTTTACAAGGAAAACTGCCAAGTAAAACCACAAAAAATACGAATTTTCAACGAGAAACAATTCATCTACTAAATAAAATTCAAGGTCAATCATTCACGTCTTCGATTTAATATAATGAAAAAACTATTTATTCTCAGTAATCATAACATCACGCCTACCGCATAGATAAGGGATTCTAGATTCGCAGCGCTGAAATATGGTCGACAAAAATATTGAACAAATTGTTGACTTATTCATATTTCCAGGAAAATATGTTTTCTAGATGCCACGTCTACTTTCCAATTTTTGATGGGTTATCAGTTAAGGAGTTCTAGAAGGAGCAGTTCTCTGTACCTGGCAAAATGAAGATTTTCATCTGTACCCTGCTATCAACTTTCATGATAGTATTTAATTATGTTCGTAAGTAGAATATAATGTAATACTACATCGACCACATATTAAAATATCTTACTTCTGGAGGTTGACTATATTCAGCAATTAGGGCTCCAAAAGAAGGAAACTGAAACATATGTTATCGATTTCGAAAGTAGTTCATCCTGATGCGTGATT
Organism: Neuroterus valhalla; assembly: GCA_011762715.2. Taxonomy (NCBI): domain Eukaryota; kingdom Metazoa; phylum Arthropoda; class Insecta; order Hymenoptera; family Cynipidae; genus Neuroterus; species Neuroterus valhalla. The sequence continues at coordinate 13,024 of WSXT02199043.1, forward strand.
ATGTTTTTACTGGATGAAGTTTTCGAGTAATTCTTATAATATCATATGTGATAGAAGAAATTCTAATTCGAACTTGTTACGATTAATCTCATGAATTTTAATTATTCTCTCAACTCAAATGTCTGCCAAAATATGTCGGTATAGCCGACGTTGACTCCTCACGGCAATTTTCTTCTCGACAAGGAATTCAGCTCTATTTCGGGATACATGATTTTTCGTCAGTTAAGGAAAACACTACCAGATAAAATAATTAAATAAATTTTTTGTCCGATTTCATTATGCACCCTCCTTCTTGATTGCTAGGCGTTTTAAATCGATATTCCTGTCACCAACCTTACAGCTATATGGTAGTAGCCTACGTATATGCTGAGATTCCATAATGTTCTAGATAATCTTATAAAGCAATATTTTTCAAGTATGAGAAACATAATTTGAGTTAACAAAATGAAGGTTACCGGTATGGATTCTGATATTAAGAGTATTCCTTGGCTGAACCTTTATCAGGGCTCATGTTCATTCTGAGTTCCGAAAATATTTTTTGATGACGTCACAGCATTATATTGCGCAATTATGAGAAATGAAATCGCGTTAACGACTTCAAGGTATCAGTCAGTTCGCGTGAATATTCCTGAAGTTACCCTTCACTTTGATCCTATCCTTGTAGAATGTTCTTGATGACGTCATATAATGATAGTGCCTATTTGCGGAAAATGGAATTCGCGTTAACAATTTGAACGCCACTTATTACCTCAATTAGGCATTTTGAAGTTCAATTGAGATTTAATTTTATGCATTCTCTTTTGCATTATATATTTCATTTCTGAGAAACGAGAATGATTTATCACTTCCTGATAGATAACGCATTAGATTATGAAATTCTGACTGTTCTCCATAAATTGCGCGAAATAGGCAGGAAGGATTCTGGACCACGATTCCTACCTCACTAACTTTGAAATTTTTCTGAAGCTTTATTAGTTAATGTCATGCATGCTTTGAACTATGTTTACGAGAGGCATTCTGAGCTCATTTTCAAAATCCTCAATTGTATTTGTATTTATAGTACCAATATCGATGCACAGGTTATCTGAGACAGTATAAATTTCATGGAATCGTATGCTCATCTACACCAGCATCTTTGACCTCCTACTAAGGGAGCACAGTTTTTTTATTACACGTTGGAGATATAAAATCAATTTGGAGATGAGCCCAAAAATAAACATTGATTGCTTGGATCAGTTGAATATTTCTCAAGTTGGCATGAACTATTGATTTCTAAATGATCATGTCTAAAAATATTAATTCTAACTCTAAGTTGTGCAAAGCCAGTTGCTTCCTTCAAAGTTCCAGGATTCTATTTTCCCGTAAAAAATACGTGACGAGATACTTTGCAAAACCCCAACATTTAAAATATTTATTTCGCATTGAAAACGATAGCTAGAATATAGTACATGATGGTATTAACTGAGCAACGATGATTTCGAGGATAATTTATTATAGACAAGTAACTTCAGGTTATTTGAAAAAATTTGTGAACAAAGAATCCATATTTTCCTTCTTACAGAATCAAGTGGTCACACGAATGGCCGCCCGCCACTCCACGACATGTGATCACCGTATTTTGTACCCCAAGAATCAGATCGCTTCGAAGAAGTGGTCCGTAATTTTCAACCTTACGGAATACGCCATGCTGGAACGATTTATCCTTATGGAACATATTTTATGGGAAAAGGTGATTTGGAAATTAATAGTATTTTCAGCCGTCACTGCTCTTTATTTCTTACAGCTTTTTAGCACAAGTTTTGTTTCTACCTCTTTCTTTTCGTACCTTCTTGTTGTATCTCCTTTATATGACTGATGTTTGGTGGTGACTGACGTTATAAACTGATACACCACTATATAACGAATTAACTGTTTGTTTGGACATGATTTTATTAACGGTATATTTTCTCGCTTCAAGCTAGTCCTTGGGTGGGCAATTTACATAATGAATAATACAAACTATAATATAGCCTCGGATGACAGGACTGCCACATTCATTGACGGACCACGTGCCCCCGGAAAAGTTACAGGTGATGATTGGAGACTGGGTGTGTGGAATGCCAGAGGTGTAAATGATCTTGAGGAAAAAAATCTGCCCGCTGCGCAGGCATCTTCTTATCGTGCGCTTCGCTCGCAAGTTTAAGCGTGTCTAGGGCGCGCGTCTTTCGAATCTCGTGCTTCGCGCTCGATGGTAATCTCACCTCGAGCTCCGCGCTCGGTTTTGGATTTATCTCGCGCTATAGACTCAGCCTTTGTACCTCTCTAAAGTTGTATATAGGGCTTGTGGAATTCAAAAGCGAAATGTCGAGTACTTCAAGTTGATGAGCATACATTCTCTTTTGTTAAAGCTTCTCCGGCTTTAACGAATACATTCTCATTGCATTTCTCGTGCTGCGCACTCGATCAAAGTTTGTCCAAAGTGGTAGAGAAGTTTTGTTGCCTAATTTTTTTCACATGTTGCGTAGTTTTTTTGGTGCACAAGTTTAGTTCATTTATATTTTCCCGTGCCTTACATGGTTTGACCAAAAAATAAATCTTTCTTTTTTCATTATTCTTTGTGCGACCGAAATTTAAATTTTCGATTTTTCTAGGAAACTCGAAAAGTTATAAAGAACATCCTAGAGGGCTCCCAAAAAGAAACATTTTTTTTCTTCAAACTTTTTTTCTATATCTTGCGTTATTGTGCTAAAAGTTGTCATTTTCGTTTATATTTTCCAATTCTAAAAATGCCACAACTCTAGCAATTTTTTCCATCCAAAAAAATCATAAAGATAAATTGTTTCACTTCTTACCTACTATAAGAAACCGTAATTACAATTTTTGAATCTTGAAAAAAGAAGTCAAAACAAATTTTTAAAATGCTCCCTCTCTTTACATTTTCGATCCATAATAGCTGGTTAACGAACTCGACTTGTCTTTTTGGTCCCTCAAAATAGGTGCCAAAGCACGATCGAATATGATCATTCTTTCGAAAGATATCGAGTTCACAGATCAGTTTTAATTATTTTTTGTGCGATCAAAATGGGAATTTTTGATTTTTTGAGAAAATACAAAAAGTTGTATTCGTGATCTTGTAGGACTCCCAAGAAGAAACATTTTTTCCCTTTGTCTTTCTTTTCAATCTTGCTTTATTTGGCTAAAAATTCTCATTTTCGTTTATATTTTTGAATTTTGAAACTGCCACAACTCTGACAATTTTGATTATTTTAGAAAAAATCATGATGATAAATTGTTTCATTCTTAACCCACTACAAGAGACCGTACTTATGGCTTCTGAGTCTTGGAAAAAAAAGTCCAAAAAAATTTTCAAAATGCTTCCCTTCCTTGATTTTTCCTCCAAAATAGCTGGTTGACGAACTCGTCCTTTTTTTCCAGTTTCAAACAAGTGTGCCAAAGCATGATCGAATATGATCATTCTTTCGAAAGTTATCGTGTATACAGACGACAACAACGGCGGCAACGACGACGACAACAGACAGACAGACACCAACGTGAGAACTACTTTTTTATAATCAGGAGGTCTCTAAACGTGGAGATTTCATAAATTCCGTGGAAGTCAATTTCCACATAAAACAATACCTTCTCATTATGATGAGAATGTGCGTGCCGGAAACAAAGAAAAAGGGATGTGAGAATAATAAGGGGAGAATGGTCTTGAACTCTGGTCAGGAGTAGACAAGGAATCACATGATATTAAAGCAATTGGTCTTATGACCAATGGTCTGATGTATTTACTATATTATTATGGGTTAGAATGGAAGTGTGAATCGGAAAACGGTTTATTGTAGCATGCTACGTCCCTGTTGATGGTGACAGTAAAGAGGCAAAACATACCATCTGAGACTCGTTGAATGGTATTATAGAGACATGTTATTCGGGCGCAAGAATAATATTACTCGGAGACATGAACGGTTAGGTTGTGTGAAAAGTGAACGTAATGATAGAGTACTTGGTCATTCCGGAGACCTGAAAACGCATGGTTATTGAGAAAAACTGATCAGTTTGTACTTAGAAGAGGGTTAGATTATTACAAACACTTGGTTCAGGCCCAAAATGATACACATGTATACTTGGTGCAGAGGCAATTACTGTGATCGACTTTACTGCTGCGGACGAAAGACTGAGAGGGATTGTAGAAGATACAAGGGTTATGGGAGGTTCTGAATGCGGATCGGATCACTATCTTATAGTTTCAAAAATAAACCTAGGTTAAGGATGGAGAAGGAAAGGTAATAAAAAGTCGTATCAAACGCGAGTCAAAATAGAGAATTTGCAAGAATGAGAAGTGCAAAAAGTATTCGAGAGTGCTTCAGAAGTGTGTGGTACCGCGACTGTAGGAAGAAAGTCTGGTGATGCGTGGTGGAATGATGAAATACACGTCGCCGTCAATGATAAAAAAGAAGCGTACTCGAGAATGCTGAATTTTAGAGGTCTCAGCGATAGGGAAAGGACTAGGGTAATAAATGGTTATAGGAATAAAAAGACGAGAGCAAATATACTAGTGAAAGAAAGCAAGGATAAAATCAAAACTGAAGAAGATCCGGAAATGCTAAATGATTTTAAAGGAAATGAGAAACTATTCTGAAAGTGGGTTAAGAAGAGTAGACAAGGAAATACTAGCACTGAGGTAGTCAGAATTAAGAATGCTGACGGCGCTAGACAGTTCCGATGTAGGTGGCGGAAGCAGAATCGGTATCGACGGCATTATTTCTGTAATTAAAAAACTAAAGAATAGTAAGGCTGCCGGTATGAATGGTATTACCTCTGAAATGCTGATGTTCGGTGACGGAAACTTGTTTGTGTGTGTGAGTTTGAGAATATGTGTGCTGTGAAAAGCGAAGTTCCGAGTGATTGGAAAAACGCGATTATTGGCTTAATCTACAAGGAAAAGGGTGGTGCAGGCGACTGTAATAATTATAGAGCGATTAGCCTTCTAAGTACTGTAGGAAAAATATTTACCAGAATACCTATTAGCAAAATCATGAGAGTAACAATCTGGGATCTGTGAAGTTCAATGTGGATTTATGCCAGGGAGATCATAGGCGGAATAGATATTTAGCTTGAGACAGATCACGGAAGGAAGCCAAAGAGTGAACAAAGAAGTTTTCTGTGCATTTGTTGATTTGGAACAAGGAATTACCAAGGTAAATAGAGCTAAACTTTGGGAGGTCTTTAAAGAATATGGAGTGACTGAGTGACTTCTGAAAGCAATATAAGCGATATATAATGGTAGCGAAGCAAGTGTGAGAGTAAATGGACAACTGAGCGATTGTTTTAATATAAGGCAGGGTGTAAGGCAAGGATGCGTTATGTCCTCTCTGGTGTTAAATATCAACATGGATAAATGTCTGAGAATGGCTCTCAGAATCAGTTGATGATTTAGAAAAGGTTTCGAGCGGACTGGCTACTATAATAAAGAGCGTGGGTCTTCAAATTAACGTGAATAAATTAGGTTTATTGTGTTTGAAAGTGGTGATGCGAAAACGAAATGCAATATTGTCCTTAATAGACAAAAAAATAGATGGAACAAAATTATAATTTCCTGCATCCTGGAAGTTCATTCACTGCTGACAGGAAGATAGATGCAGAGATTTCCAGACTTTTCAAGAAAAGGACAAGATCAAACTCCATGCGCTCGGCATGCAGTTCCTGCGTAAAAGGTGCGGTAAAACGCTAATGGACAAAGTGAGTAATGAGTGGGCTCTCAAAGAATGTGGCGTAGAAGGAACGCTGTTTGACTAGAGTGAAAAAAATTTGCCGAGATTGTTTGGTCACGTTGAGAGAATGGATGAAGAGCTATTAACAAAGCTAGTGTATCTAGGTAGGGTGAATGGTAGTGTACCCAGAGGCAGACCGAAGAAGGAATGGAGAGAATGTGTGAATAAGACCCTCAAGAGAAGGAATAAAAAGAGCCGTAGAAACACGAGAGCATGCAAAAGATGCATGAATGTGAAAGAAGCAAGAGATTTATGTCAGGATAAGGATGTTTGGAGAGCAATTGCATGAATGAAAAACTGTTGCCGAAGTAGCGTCGCGTATATTCATTTTGCTAAACAATTCAATTAAAGCCTCTGTTTACTAAAGATGTCGCGTTTCAAGCGAAGCTGTTGGATTAGAAAATTGGGATTAAAAATAAAATAAGTTCTTTTTCTAGTCACAAAAAAGACGCAATGAATTCTAAGACTGATCCCATACCTATCCCTGCCTCCTTCTCATACACATCCCTTGCTCGAAATATTCCATGTCAATTTCACTTCTAACTCTTTTCCTATTAATTTCTGATTCTCCAGTAGTATATCGAGGCTGGGCCCGACGAGTTACGCTTACCCGGAAGGGATTCGGCTTAATGGTATAATAATAATGATAATAATCATCATTTCTGTTACTCCTGGTTTTTTTCCGAAATGCGCATGCTGAACGATGCGCATAACTTCCAACAGACCATAGTGCGTGTTTGCAAAACACACGTATTTTTCGAGAAAACTAGTATTTCCTTCCCCATACGTACTTTCTTCAATGTACAATTATGCGAATTCATAGTCATTTAAAAAATACAGTTGGTGCATTCAAAATCGAATTTCGTCGTAAAAAGTACAGTCTGCAACAAGTATGGGGAAATTTTACCAAAACTTCCTTTTGAACCCGCTTGACGTAAAGGGTCAAGTGGAATACGCTGCCTTCATCATATCTCGTTTTTGAATATTAGCATTTATAATTATTCAAATTAAAAAAACAACATTTTATTGTTATGATGAATAATTTGTAAGTCAATTCTTAATTTAATAGAGCAAAACATTTATTGGAAAACTTCCTGTTAAGTGGTTCCTAGGAGCTGTGCATGAACTACGTTGCCAATTCAAGGGGGAAAGGGCGTGAAACCTACAACTGTGGTTGGCAAGATCAGAAGAAAAAAGGAGGATTCAGTGGAGTTACCTTCCTTTTGGAAGTAACGTTGTCGTGGTAGATAATGTTTACTACGTTCCCTGAATATAAATTCTGGAATAGTTCACAAGTTTCAGAAGGGAAGATAAATTCAGAAATTACTTTCATATTCAAGACTTTCGAGTCCTTTATCCATTCTCCTCTTATCACTTTTTCCTATGGATCGCTATCTCTTCTTGCTCTCAAGATAATTGGATCCCATGTTGAATACTTCATATTTTGGTTTTTCATCAACCTCGTTTGTTTGAAACATCTACAGTCTAGTTAAAATTCAATCATCGAAAGTCGTCTCTTCTGGTTATATTTTTAACCACACGTTGTAAGTTGAACTATTTTTTTGAAATTTTTTGTGGTCAAGCAGTAATCTCTTTTGGAAAATACGTAATCATTTTTCTTCCAACAGCTTCATTTATTCCTTTTAAAATTCAACAATTTTGTTGAAGTTATCTTCTCCGGTAGAAAATGCAACTATTTTGTTGGAAATCGCACTCTGTCCAAGCGAGGGAGTATTCATCCCCAGAGATTCGTGTTGCCGATACTTCTAGAGAACAATTTTACTCTAAGTACCTTCAGCTGTTGTTCTCGGTGGTTCTGAACCCAGATTAAACTGTAGTTCTGCCCCACCACAAAGGTAGTCGTAGAGTAAGTAAAGGAATAGTGGAGAGGTGGGAGGAAAATGTAAACCCTCAGTGGATACATTGAAGTATTCAATCTTACATTATTTCTGAAGGAGGGGGAGGACTAAAAGAACAACTACTCCCGTCAACTAGGAGATCAGGGATGGAAGAATAGCCCGAAATTGGTTGTGAAAATTATGTATGGTTCCAGGAGAACATATACTAAAGGAAAGGATTTCTCGAATCAGAGAAATTCAGAACTGTTTACGTGCGATCAAATACTTCATTGATCAAAAAAAAGTTTTCTTGTTCCGAGATATAACTTTTCGTGAATGAAAGAATCATCATTGTCTTCGGCGACCATTTCTTCCAAACAAAGTTACATACGTTTTGACGTATTCAGTACTAAATTTCTGTGTTTTGAGTAGTATTTTCTCAGTGCAGATGGCATAACTGAGATCCAGAATCAGGATTCAAAATAAACTTTCTTCCAGGATCAGTAGAAGACTTTTCAATAAATATGATTTATTAGCTTAAAGTAAATGAAATGTTTAATCTTCGAAATAATAAGTGATTACTTTTCTTACATTATTAGATGGACTGCCGCATTTTCCATGGCCGCCAGTCCATTATCTGAAATGGGATATAATCAGACGTGACGGAAAAACCGTCGGAAAATACGTTAACAACCAGATGTGTAAAATTGATGACGACAATAATTATGGTAATTTTGAAATGAGGACATAACTTGAAATTCAAACACTGGACCACGAATTGAGGAACGTGCTGGTCATGTCTTCTCAAAGCCGTGTCTTAAAGCTAAGTTTACTCCAGGGTTAAAATTCATGGCTGTATGATAAATTTACAGGAGAATAGTACATTGTGCACTGTGAGCGAGCACAGGCGTCCACGCGTCGCGTATAAAGTGAAGCGACTCGGCTTCGCCTAAATGCTAAGCTTGATCCGAGGCGCAAAGCACCATTTTTGCTTTAGGCCCACGTACTATTTTGTCCGACAGTATAGCAAAAACGAGTTTTCGTGTTTTTCAAAAATATGAAGCGGAAATCGAAATTTTAAAATGACTGATCACAGGATCACTTTGAACTGGAAAAATTTGGCATCTCAGATTCTATAAGGACAAAAAAGGGTTCAGAGCAAACCAAGGGGGTTGGTAGGTTGGATAAGGGGTGACACCACATTGGTGGTTGCGCCTCAAACGTTGTCCATCCTACCCCTCAAATTGGCGTTGAATCGCTTGGTTTTCCTCTTCCCTAATGGGGTGAAAATGAGCGTTTTTGCTCTGCTCTTGGATAAGTACACAATTTTCCTTGTAGAAGTGAGAAAAGGGGACTGATCAGGAAAACTGGCTGGCCATTATTCAGTTGTGTCACAGTTTGGGTCAAGCTAGGCGGCTAACCGGACTTATTCTGCTCAGGGTCTGGTCGAGTACCCATATTGTCTGTTTAATTATTGTGCCCATGTCCACTCATGTCCACGGGAAATCAGTTATCAAGCTGGAAGTTCAGGGATTCATATAAAAGATACTATTTATCGTTAGAAGAAATAAACGATCCATAACACAGCTTCACAAAAAAAAAACACAAAAAAACGCTCCCCAGGACCAGACCATGCTGGTCTTATGTTTTTGGGGTCGTTCATTCCAAATACGGGGTTCATTTCACTCCATCACTTGAACATTTTACATCACCTCGAAGAATAACCTCCAAAACCACCCTTACCAAACTACCAGTAGGCTTACCCTCCCGACCCTGGAAACAGCAAGTTATATCGCTTATTCTTCATGAAATAATTGATTTCCATATCAGAAGGGGGTTAACCCACCTACCCTGAATCCGCTGACCCCCTAGAAACTACCCCTACTTAACCACAATCAGGCTAACACACCAGACCCTGGAAACAGCGAGTTTATTTGCTCATTCCTCTTCAAACAACTGAATTTCAAACACACACCTGAATTCTATCTACCTACTCCTTACTCCTGAAAATAACCCCTATTGCGCCACCAGAAGGCTGACCCACCTGACCCTGCGAACAGCGAGATAAGTCGCTTATTCCTCTTGAAAGCGTTTTGCCTCGCTCTTCCCATGGTCAGGTGGGTTATCCTACTGGTGGTTTGCTAGGTGAAATTTTTACGATTTAGTATTAGCTAGATAGGAGTCAGGTGGGTTCAGGGAAGGTGGATTAGCCAGCTTGTGGTTTCGAATTCAGTTGTTTGCAGAGGAAGAGCGACTAAACTCGCTGTTCCCACGGTCAGGAGGGTAAGCCTACTCGTAGTTCGGTAAGGTTTTTTTTTTAGGTTATGACAAATCCTGACGTGATGGGTTAAAAAAAACTCGGATTCGGAATCAGCGACCCCGAAAATCAGCATAGTCTCGTCCCGGGAAGCGTTTTTCCAATTTTTTTTGTGAAGCTTTGTAATGTGAGGCAGGGGATGTTAAAAAAGAATCCTCTGCCTAATTTCCTGTTTGGACATTAAATATGCTTCAAATTTCGCTTGCAAAAAGAAACTAGAATCTATTTGTTCTAGCAGATGATAAAATGTTTGGCAGACTAGTCATGATAAGATTGGAAACGAAACGCATTTTGGCGGAAGTACAACACATAATCAATAGCCAACTGAAGTATAATGTATAATCAGTAACAGAAAATACGAATACAACACTGTTTCTGCTCATAAGTCTTCTATGCGATAGCAAAGACTACAAAACCGTATTGCAACTCATTTCACACTTTTTACTAACGTGGTATTGTCATTTTGCCTAAGTTCATTCAGTTCAAAGTACAGTAGAAAGCAGTAAGTTTATCGGAAATGATACCAGATTTATTTTTAAACGTTGACTATGTATATTTGTGATAATAATAATGAAGATAATGAAGTCAGAACTCCGGTGGCAAAACATGAGAACGCTCTCCCCATTCAAACATTGTTACTTTCTGATAGCTACTAAGTTTGGGCTCTAGCAAGATTGTTAACGCGAAGAAAACTTTCATCTGCAGTCAATGTGAACCTCTTTCTTTTGTTTCATCCTGCGAACTCACTGAAATTATTTGGATTCCTTATCCACAAAAAACATAATTGGTCAATAATGTCCTGATTTGATTCATTGCTGCAATGCTAGAATATTAGTATTTTATGATCAAGCTACTTGATATCTAATTCAATGAAAAATTCACTGATTTAGTGGAGGTGAATGGGCAAATTGTGGAAACTGGAGCTCAAAATGGCGATGTGCTTCTGCGTGATCTCCGACCTTTTGCAGTATATGAGAACAACGGGTTCCACTTGTATATCCTTTTTCCAAAATTTTCAACTCATATTGACATAAGGAATGATCATCCGACAGAAGAACAATTTCTGGCCATTACAGGCATGACCAGAGAACGGTATCGGAGAGATCACCTCAGGCGTCAGATAGCCGAAGGTGAAAGCAGAGCACCAAATTTACAGAACTAAATTTCATTGAAAACATATTTTCCTATTGATCAATTTTGTTGAAGCCTTTCACAACATTTGTTCATTATAAACCAGAGGAAAATAAAAAATGTGCATTTTTTCTTGAGTCTTCCTACTCCTTACCCAGAAAAGTCGGTCATAAACTGATTTCAAATGCGGCGGTTCTTTTCCAAGTCATTAAATGTGACGTTCAAAAGTAATGATAAGGGTTATATTGTTGCAAGTCATGACCAATTTTTTTATGAAATACAAAAAACAATATTGGGATTTCTGATAAGGTTCTATCTCTTTTTGAGGAACTTCACATCGTTAAATAGTCAAGAATACTTTCCGTTGAGCTAAGATTATAATCCTAAGCGAGCGAATGCAAAACCTACCAGACGCGGAATTTGCGAATTTGAACTTGGTAGAGTTTTCCTGTCAGATTATATATATTCTGTCGATCTCTCATAAGGAAAGGGCCAGGCGTATTCTTATTTTCTTCTAGTATCTTCGAATATACGAACCTATTGCTAGAGACGTATTTGTCCAAGTTTCCATAAAAATGTCTTCAAAAGTTTGCAAGTGCTTCATATGGGTTTTGAATGAAAAATCTTTTATTGCTCCTTGTAGCCCAATGGTAGAGTTCTTGACTACTCAGCGAGGAGTTTCGAGTAAAATTTTTGCCGACTTTTTTTGATTTTATTGTATTTATTCTCCTGATACGCCGACGGCAGTAGCTGCGTGGTAACTTCCGACTTGGGCGGGATCTCGAATGTCAAGCATGAACGGGCGCGGTTAGCGCTCGAGTGGGTGACCGTTCGGGATTCTCGCTCAGTCGTGTCTTCACAATGTTTAATTACTGTCGAGCGGGAGATTCGACGCCGAGGATCGGTGTAGGCATTTGATGCTATCGAATGCCTACATCCTAACTCGTATGTTGCTGATCGACTGCGCTCAGGAGTTTTGGTTGTCTGCAGTTTTCCTCTCCTCTGACCAACTGTTCAGGCGACTGCAAGCGTTCTAAATTTAAAATCCTGCTGCAGAAGGTAGGGGTTTCAGAGATTAAAAATCTCACAGGATTGAGTAAGCTAGGCGTTGCTTGGAGGCATATTATGAGAGTTGGGGTTATTAGGGATTTCGGAAGGGGATTTGAGTTCAGGGGTTAAGTGTCTGACGATCTCCTGTTGGAGGGGGAATATAGATATGTAAACACTCGAAAAGGGTACACATGTAGTGATGAATCTATCTACAAGGACCAATCGGAACTTTACTCAGAGCGTCGTTTATGTGATCCGTCGGTTATAGCGACAGAGTGTTGTGTGCTTCACTTATAACTTATATAAGTGTGAGAAATGAAGTTTGCATTCGTAAGGTACTATTGTTGCATATGAATTTTCTCAATGTATGTTCATGTTTTAATAAAGGCATGCGATTTGAACGTGAAAGAATAGCGAGAGTGTTTTCGTTGCTTTTCGTGAATTTTTTGGGCTACGAGTCGAAATAAAGATCTTCCTCTTAACCTCTGAACTCTCTAACCTTGAAGACTTCGGGAGAATGAATTGAGAATTCCTTACCATGGAACTCAATCCCTCTGTTAGTCCTTTAAACATGCGGGAATTTCCAATTCTGCATGTTTTGAGGATTACCAAGGGACTTAGTAAGATCCCCTTTGGATTCTCGTTAGTCGTACGTGAGCTTCCCTATTTTGATACACATGCGCTCTAGAGCCAGCGTTTCCTCGAAAAAGTATGTTTGTTTCCAAACAGCCAACTTTTTCTGTTGTGAATCAGGGTCAACCCTGAATCTAGTTCCTCCTGTAGTTAGCACTTATTTACAAGCGAAAAAGCGACCTATGAAATATGGACCTTGTAACGTGGCAAATTTTTGATCAGACACTTTTCCACTTCATTTATTCAAATTCCGTTCTGATACGTGTCACGACACCCCAAGGGCATTCGTTAGGTTAATTTTAAGAAATCGAGGGCTCATGCGTTTTGTTTTGTATATTTCTGTTAACGACTTTACTTCAACTCTATTCAAAGAGGGACATCGAAGGATACCTGCAACTCTGGAGGCCTATAGGGAACAAGGAACCACTTTGCTGTCTTTCTCCAACTTAAGAATCGAGAATCAAGTTGAATCTGGTTCACGCATGTCCATTCGCAGTTTTCATTTATCCCGGAATTCGCCTGGGAGCGAAATCCTTGACCAAGCCAGCAATTCTTTTGATTGAGGAATCGCTCTCACAAACCTTTTCGGGGCCCTCGATGCCAAAGCATTGGATGCAATATTTCAGACTTTTTCAAGACTCCCACGATGGGATAAGAATCAGGTCTGATCATCCTAGATTTGTTGCGGTTTGTCGCCAGGGAGGACTCGGACTTGGTCCAGTGAGGACGAGAAATCCCTCGTACCGGAAAAGCTTACGGATTTCTTTTTCTCTCGAGATTTTTCTTCAATAATTACAGGCTCCCTTTACGAAGCCGTTCCTGCATAACAAAAAAGTGGCAACAGTAGGAAAGGCAAGCAGAGCACACCCACAAATCCATCAGCAGCGTAACGGAAGCACTCAATCAGCGCGAGCCACTGGAGGCCTGCCCAAAGGAATCGGGACGACGCGCTTGAGTCTCTCTCTGCCACTTTCTCTTTCGTTCCACAGCCTTGTGCCCGAACGGACGCACAGGGGGGCCGAATCCTGAAAAGCTGGCCAAAACACCAAAAATAAATTTCCCATTTCAAAGATCGGAGTAAGTAGCTTTTGTAGAGGAAGAATCAAGGTTTAAGAATCTGCAACCTAGAGGTTCCTATCCCTGTTACCTGTCATTTATGATAGTTTGAATGTGGCCTTCGTTCCGTGAACACCTGACGGTTTCGTAGTGCGAAAACTGGTTTTGTACTCCGGAATTTACAGAAACTCATAGAATCAAGATTTTTTGATTCTAAAAAATGGATTCATCTGCTAGCGATAAGTACTATTTGAATAAAAATCACAAGTATACTAGTCACAGTAATACTATTTGGAAGAAATTAACGATTCGTGTGAAAAAAATCAGATAAGATTGAATCAAATGAAGCAAACATTTAGAGAAAAGTTAAGTTGCCGGGCTCTACCGCACTCCCAGACCCACCAGATCTTGTAAAGTATACTGTCAGTTAATGAAACCAAGAAGAAAATCTTGCATCTATCTGCTCTTGAGATTCTTCTTGAATTTTTTGTAGAAAAAGTCCCAAGATTACAATTTTTCCGACGTGTAATGTTCCATGAAGAAATTGCCAATCGGTTTAAGTGGGGTGTTTGTTACTTTGCCCTAACTTTATTAGGGGTGCTGCACAGGAAATGTGCTGACTGGCTTCAATCAGGGGCGGAATAAAGCTTTACGGGGCCCGGGACTAAAATGGATATGGGGCCCACTTAGGGTTACAACTATTTCTATAATTTATTCTCGCAAATATTTTTTCTTTGGTACTTATATATTAAAAATTACAAATAATTCTATAATTTAAACATTTTTTTTCTCGATTTTGCTCTGACAAAGTCACTCATTAAATCATCAAAATGAATCGATCTAAGTAAATCAACTTCAGTGCTTCATCTCGTCAATGCGGATAACAGTAAGTATATGTTATGATATACCAACTATGGTCTAAACTCTGAACGCACTTGCTTATGTTATCTTATTTCCGAAGAAGGTGTAAATTATCTCAATCTTTCCATATTACTTTCGTACATCAAATTGATAAATGCATTATTGATGTGCAAAATTGAATTATTTTTATTCGAAGAGCTCGCGGGGCTCTCTCAATGTTTGGGGCCCGGAGCTACACCCCCTGATAGCCCCTTAAGTTGATTCGCCCTTCGCTTCAAGAGAATGAGCGGAGCTGCATAATCGTGAGCAGTTTGCTTGAGATAGCTCGTAATCTGGATGTGACATTTTATTGTCGATGAGTTCATTAGCGCCGAATCACGTGAATTCGGAATTCCCAAAAGACGCGCCTAATTTTAGATACGATAATTATCTTTAATATTCATAGAAGTTAATAATAAAACTATTGTCTGTTTTTATTTCTTTTAGCATACCTATAGTTGATTTAATTATAATTAAAAGATAAGACATTATATTGAATCACTCATCAATTTTTTTCACAAGTATAGTCTGCCATATTGGATCCGCCATTCTGTTTTTGGAATTTTTGATAACGGATTCGTAATCAGCGACCTCAAAAACTCCCTTACACCAATTTTGAGGAGAATAACAAATGTATTCAGCATACAAGTCCGCCATATTGGATCCGCCATTTTGTATTTGAAATTTTTGACACTGTATTCGTAATCAGCGACCTCGAAAACCCCCTCATACCAATTATAAAAAGCTTAAAAAATTTTCAGCATACTCGCCCACCATATTGGATCCGCCTTTTGTATTTGAAATTTTTGAGACCGGATTCGAGATCAGCGACCCCAAAAACCCTTCAGTAAGAACATTCGACCCATTTTATGAATATTTTATAGTTTTGGCCAGCTTGCGGGATTTGGCCCCACTGTGGGACGTACCGCGTTTTCTCGTGCCATTTAAAACTATTCTAGGTAGCTTCCGAATTGAAGTCAGTGATTATAAAATTTGGAGGTAAGGTTAGCTTGTTGTATGTGTGAGATGGAATTGGTATGAATTTCCATGAGCCTTCCCTTCGCATCGCTGTCGTCCTGATGAAACTCTTGTTCACTGGGCAAACTCGTGTCTTGTTTTGCGACTTTATTTCTGCCATCTTTTACCGCCAGGTTCAAGCTGATTGTGTTTTTTCCAACTCTCCATTCCATTGAGATATTTTCGATTCACTTATTCATGTTTATAACACTTAGCTTTTGAACTAACTACTACATGGTGTCAATCATGTGCTTCAGAATTTTGTGAACTTCGATACGCCTCTCCCTCCCCCCCTTCAAGACTGTTTGAATTCATATTACCCCTTATCTTGGAACATATTAAAACGCATTGTTCTTTACGAGAAATAGAATTTAAGGCCTTGAGAATCTCTCCTAGAATGGCTAGCCGATCTCCTCTACCACCACTCTGACAAGGGGTGAGCAGTGTCGGGCAAAAGTCTAGCCTACGTTTAGAATTCAATTGTGTTAAGTGGAGTCTTGACTGTCGGGCTGGTGCATGCGTGCCTAGCGCCCAACACTTAAGCAGAAGTTTTGAGATTTGTTATTGTGTTTGTGAAAAAGGAACGTGAGCCGGAATTAATAACGTCAAAGAAATTTGCTGTTACAACGTACAAAAATATTAGAAATTTCTATTCAAATGTTCTCCTATTATGATAATTATTTTCGATTTACGTTACAAATTTATCTCGTGTCTTTTCCCTATGGTGTATTATCACTAGCGACTAACTAAGTCGGATGCCTGATGAAGACAAAATTTTGAATACTTGAACACAAAGTTTGGCATTTATTGCGCTGCTCTTCGGCAGGCATAATATAAGGTTATTGGCCTAGTTCAAAGTTGAACTTGTATCGATGTTGTCATTACGTAACGGCAGAGTATGTTGAAGGAAACTTGCGTGACCTCTGGATGCTTTTTAAGTGCTACCAAGTGTCACTCTACAAGGATTTAGTCGCAAACTTCCTGATGGTCGAAGAAGTTCCTTACAATGCGAAAGGGGTTTGATAAAACCGCTTTTTGAGCCGCTGCCGGTACCTTACTGACTCCTGGAAATGCAAGATGTTCGGTGCATCTTGCATGTATATTGCCTGTAGCCGATATCACGGTTAAGTTGGCAAGCAATGTCGATGATAGAAACGTTCGCACTACCTTATTCACGCACCAAGATGTCTGTTCGATTCGTTTGAATTGAATGATCCGTCTGGATAGTAACATCCCGGTATGAGATGTAATCTTCATCTTTCAAAACAGGTACTGGAATGTATCTGTAGAACGGCATCCATTCTGTGAACAGTCCTAGGTTCGGGACAAGTTGTTGATGTATGATGCCTGCTCCATCATTATGTCTGTGCTTGTACTCTCTCTGGGTCATCACGCGGCAGCTATGAAGAATTTTCTGGATGGATTCGTTGGTATCTTCCCACTATCGGCACCTGTCAACCACGCCGTGATGTGAAACATGCTTACGATAATTTCCGGTGCTTAAAACTCTGTCCTGAATCGCTTTCACGAATACCTCCGTTTCCAGAAACAGGACACCCATTTTCAGCAAAATATTGGATGCCTTTGCATCCAATTGATATTGATCTAAGGTTTTAAGGTGCTCGCCCTGGATACCTTTTTTCCATTGCGATTCTATACCTCTCAGATTTCTGCCCTGATATTCAAGGCTTTTGCTGGAGACAAATTCAAGGGCGTGTAATCGGCATCTGCTTTACAGATAGTATTGAGGAGCTCAACATCTCGCTTTCTGATGAAAAAAGCTCGCAGCTGCGTAACTTACGATGCACACAGCTGCCCAAAAGAGGACTTGAGAACAGGAATAGCATAGATGATGATAGCCCTGATTTTGTAGGCAGAGTAAAAAGAACTCTTCAGAATCAATCTAAGTCTTACAGAGGAAGCAGACACTAAGCTGTTCTTGGGCATCGTGCAGTGAATACCTCTGGAATAGAAAAAAACCCAGGCATTTGTATGACTCACTTCCAACCATTGCCTCTATATGGTACTAATTCTCCTTCAAGATTCTTCGTATCCTGATTTTTATTCTCACTTTCTCATTGATAACCTGTTGTAGTTTCTGGTTTCAACTAGGGTACAGCTTAAGGTCATCTAGAAGCAGAAGATGGGTCAGTATATGACCAACCTTATCATCATGTATTCTGAATTCAGGAGATATGATATATAGTATTTAGCTCAATGGATTCATCGCTAAACTGAACTATAATACACCGAAGGAGTCCCCTTGAAAGACACTTGTTGTACAAAGAATTTGTCTAGTTGCCCTTGGTTGCCTATGAATAAAGGACCTGATTGGTTTCTCGCAAAGCTTCATCGCACGATCTAGGAGGTCGATGATGCAAGCTTCTGCGACCTTTCGTAGGTTGCGTCATGGCCACAGCGTCAATTGAACCTTAATCTTTACTACCTGATGGAGCGCTATGATTATTACTATTATTTTTGACTCTGGAAACAGCGAGGTAAAACGCTTATTTTCATCTAGATAATTGATTTCCATACCAGAAGAGGCATAATCTATCTACCCTAAATCCACCTTAACTCTAGAAACTACTTCTGCCACCCCTCCCAAACCACAAGCAGACTAACACACTTGACCCTAGAAACAGCGACTTTTGTCGCTTATTTCTCTTCGAATAACTGAATTTTAATTCACGAGCAGGCTAATCCACCTTCCCTAAACACACCTATCTTCTATATACCTAATCGTTACTCCTTAAAATTCCCCCTACCGCACCACCAGTTGGCTAACCCACCATACCCTGGGAACAGCGAGGTAAACCGCTAATTTTTTTGATTAATTGAATTCCACACCAGAATTGGGCTAACCTATCAACCTCTAAATCACCTTAGCCTTTAGTTTAGTTGCTCATTCCTCTTGAAAGCGTTTAACCTGGGTCAGGTGTGTTAGCCTGGTTGTAGTTTAGTAGGGGTGGTTGGGGTATTTTCTAGGGGCTGGGTTGATTTAGGGTAGGTGGGTAAGCCCCCTTGTGGTATAAAAATCAATTAATTCAAGACAAACAGGCGATTCAACTTGCTTTTCCCAGGGTCAGGAGGTCAAGCTTATTTGTAGTTTGGTAAGGGTAGTTTTTGGGTTTTTTCAGGTTATGATAAATTCTGACGTGATGGAATAAACGAACCTTGTGGGTTCGGAATCAGCAACCTCAAAAACATAAGATCAGCATTGGTCTGGTCCCGGGAAGCATTTTTTCAATTTTTTTTGTGTAGCAATGTAATTAACTTACATCTGTGCAGTTGAACTTCTTACAAAAGAATTCTTTTATATAATTAGATCTTGATATATTATGCTGAAAATACTTGATTTTTGCGCTTCAAATCAATGGAATCTCGCAGGCAGATTTTGTCGACATTTTTGTTCTTCCTATCACCGCTTCTAGATCACCGTGGATTATATTTCGACAAAAGGTGATGGATTGGACTGTTTCACATCCGTGAAATTCAATCTCGAACAGATACTATCAACGTTCTTTAATTCTAGTTCTTTTATCATGGTTTTCTTTTTTTAATTGCCTAATTGTACAAAGACATATTCTTTAAAAGTATATGATTCTCATTTTGCTTTGTACTCAGATTGGAATTCGAATAAATCATATTGATTATGGCTCCCCTTCCTATTGTAAGCGATTTTCTTCAATATGTTAATATTGTATCTAAATATGACCAATTTCCATCTCTTCTGATTGATGCTTTTCAAATTATTCTAAAAAGCTGTATGGTTTTGAATTTCTGTGCTTCAAATCTTCCGAAAACAAGAAAACATTTTGAAAGAATCAAAGACAGGTATGATTATCCTAATATGTTTTATAATTACGGTTATTCCTGATTTATACTCACA
Organism: Neuroterus valhalla; assembly: GCA_011762715.2. Lineage (NCBI taxonomy): Eukaryota > Metazoa > Arthropoda > Insecta > Hymenoptera > Cynipidae > Neuroterus > Neuroterus valhalla. Next base: position 32,614 of record WSXT02199043.1, read on the forward strand.
TAAGCATGGAGCAGTAAAATGACGAATTCAACTCACCTGAAACAAAAAAAACATAGATTTTTTCAATTTATATAGGTACAAAATACCAAAGGACTTGCAGGAGAAGAGTAAGACACGGATTTTTCATTTTGTATTCGTGTTTGTTTTTTTGAAACAGATGCGTTGGAAAGATTATTTGAATTTATATATTAGCAATTTTTGAAGAATTTTCCTATCATGGTGTCAACGGAAAAAGTTTCTATGTTGCGATCAAACCTTTATTGTTAATCTCTAATTATTGGCAAAATCCTAAAAATCAGAAACAGTGTACTTGTTTGAATGAATATTTTTTCTTTCTCATTTCTGAATCTTCAAAGGGTATTCCGAGGAGAAATCATCAATGATTATGGTTTCCTGAAAAAAACTATAAGTTGTTTTTTTAATAGGAATCCAGAAATACGAAACAATGTACGCTTATGGCAAAACTAATTTTTTCTCATTAGAAAGGCTTCAGCGAAACGATTAAAGGTATCAGGTTTCTCGATAAACAATGTAAAACATGTTAATAAGTTGTGCCCTCTAAAGCCACTTTTATGTTTTAATTTTGTCGTTTTTCAACAGGATTGATGAGGGACTATAGTGAGTCCGCATCGTCGTAAGTTGAATCAATTTCAATTTCTTGATTTTTATTCCGTGGTCCTTCGAAACCAGAAACTATACATTATGTCAACCAAAGGTCGAAATAAAAAAAACGATGTACTAGTGTTGAACTCCGTTTGAATTTGAAAATATCTTCTCTATCACTGCGAAATAGTAAAAAAATGTATGCCCTTTCATTTTGAAATTTCTGATACAAAATCATTTATAATGATAGAACTTGAATGTACAATCATTTAGTCTGAAATTTTCCCAACATAAAATTATGAAGATTTGACACTCTTCATTTGAGACGATATATTTCGGAAAATTTGGAAACAGAATTGACTAATTAGGAGATTAAATCCTAGAAATAACGAGGCGTGAACGAAATGATGAACAAAATAAGGTTGAATTTGTCGCAGGTGCAATCTGTGCTTCAAATGACATTATGCCAAGCGTATGGATAAGGGCTCCCATCTCCGCAGCAATGAAATAATCTTCATTCAAATATTGAACAAACTTTTGACTCATGAATTTTCCATAGGAAAATGTTTCCTAGATACTACGTCTACAATATGGCCTTCTAGTACCCGAAGTCCCTTGAAAAAAAATTACTCTGTGCCAATCATCATATAAATATCATTGAAACATATTTGACGTGTTATCAGTTACGAAATTCTCGAAGAAGCAGTTCTGTGTGCCTAGCAACATGAAGATTTCTATCTGTACCCTCCTCTTTACATTCTTAATATTCTTGAATTTTGTTCGTAAGTAGAATATAATATAATACCACATCAATCATAGATTCAAATATTATGGTGAGACGGGATTTTCCGTTTCCGGAAAGATTTTCCAAGAAACAGAAATGCATCTCCAGTTTATTTGACCGATTTAAGTTTTTAATATTCGGATCCACTTTCTTTGAAAAACTCCAGAAGAAAATGAAGAGTGGTTATTCGATACCAAAAAAACTAGAATATATGAAATCATTCTTGTGCATATATCATCTTGCTGCGTGATTAGGTATTTGCACAGCAAAACATTTAAGAGATTCATGCTTGGCTTTTATTAAGTTTCTCAATATGCTATGGAAAGATATTTCACAATTATGAGCAACACAATTTGAGTTAACAGCTTGAAGGTTACCGGCACGGTTGCTTATATCAAAACCATTCGTCGGCAACTCTCTGCCCAATCTCATTCAAGGTCCCTCTTACATAATAAATTATACTTCCTAACCACACGGTGTACATAGTTTCTTCTCTTCCTTCATCCAGTATTTGCATTCTGTCATACCCTCCCCCAATCTAACCCTCGTTAAAATAAAAGATCAAGATCTTGAGTAAGAACCTATACAAGAAATTGCGCAAGAAATATCAAAAGAACCATAGTAAGTTCTTATGGAAGTTCTTACAAGCGGTTTTCGTT
>WSXT02199044.1:1832-18930 GCA_011762715.2 Neuroterus valhalla
TTTCCTAAAGTACCTTGAAATACCCTGATGAATCTCAAACAATTTTGGAGTGTGTGAAGTATCTTGGAGTATGTGAAGTATCCCGAAGGACATTTAACTATTCTGGAGTACCTTGGAATGTCTTGAAGTATGTGTAATATCCTAAAGTATTTAGAAATATCATGAAATATCTAGAAATCTTTCGGAGTATCCTGAAGTACTTTGAAATATCTTGAAGTACTTCAAAAGATCCCGAAGAACCTTGAATATTTTGGAATATTATGAAGTATGTCAAGTATCTTAAAGTATGTGAAATATCCTAGATCGTTAAGTATTGAAGTTTCTCAAAATGTTCTGAAATATGTGAACTAACTGAAAGTTTACAAATATCCCGAAGTACAATAAAATACCTCAAGTACATTAAAATGTCTTGAAACACTCCAGAATATCCCCAAGAACCTTAAAATATCTCAAAATATCCTGAAAAATCTTTAAATATTCTGAAGTTTGCGAAGTATCTTGGAATATCGAGAATATTTCAAATCTCAGTGATTAACGGAGCCATATGAAAAGCGAAAATGTTTCCCATCCTTCTGGATCTCACAAGAGGGGGTGATAATTGGCGCCCCTCATCCCCACCCTCTTTTTCCAGGGGTTGATTCAAAAATAAAGTAGAACTTACAATTCAAAAGGCAATAAGGTCACGTACATCTAGTATCTAAGTCAAAATTACCTAATTTCAAGGTCATCCCTGGACGTGCGCACCTAGGGTAAGGGCTAGGCGCCCTAGGCTATATCCTACATTAGCCCATTGTTCAGACCTGTCCTGATCATTCTCCGTAAATAAATATGTACGGAGGCGGTGAATCCATTTCTCGGTTATCTAATTCAATTTAGCAATATCCAGCCCCATTGTGAGAATAAATGATTACCTTCCCAGATAGGAAGTTATCTGGCCTCGCGGGACGCGTAAATTGCTAGTCGTCCGGCGGAGCAGGCGAGGGGTTTAGAGTCACGCCCTCGTCCCGGCACTTAATTATTAATTATCTCAGAAACTTAATGGCGATATCGTTATGGCAGTTATCGAAGATTCACGATAAGGCCGTGATGGGCGCCCACCAAACCCAAGGGGTCCCCAGAATCTCTAGAGGAATCCTTCCTGCTTCTGGAACGCACTTATTAATAATAATCTACTCAGTATCTATGATTCGGAAATCTTTAATTATGTACATTAATTGCTCATTTTTTTCTGCTCGGAACTTCCATATCACTGAATAGATTGGTCAGTTGGTCGTGAAGTCTCAGCCATGATCTTTCGACTCCTTCCGTCTGGTCGCGGGTTATCCATTTCCGCCTCACACTCTGGAAAAGTTATGTAAAGGAGAAATTAGGAAATATAAAGGAGAGGTGGAATGTAAAGACCCTGAAACCCGTAAAAGGGAGAGAGTATAAACAAATATTCCATATTACTTGAATAATTCATAAATACACTTCAGAAATAAAAATTCTGAACTACTAGGTAAATGGGGAGATTTATCAGAAAATAAGGGAAATAAGACCATCTAAGTTGAATTAATGTAAGAACTATATTGAATGCAATTAACTATTCTCACAATCCTTCCAATTCGAAATGGGAATATTAAAAAATTATTTATTCCTCACCAGAGATGACGAGATAATTCCACTTTTAGTCAAGAAGAAAAATCAGACAGAATAAAAATCTCAATGAATAAGATAACTTTTTTATGAAACAACATTTCATATTTGGAACAAGAAAAAATCTTCAGTCCAGAAGGAAGCGAATCTCAACCAAATAGTTGAATTTTCTGCCAAATATATTGAAGTTTCAAGAGTAAAAAATTTTTGAAGCATAAACTTCTAATGAACTGCTATGAGGACTGAGAGTTGGCGATCTCCGCTTTAACTCTTTCTTCTTTGCTTGCTTTTTTTCTTTATTATCTTCCTTTATTTTTTCTTTCTTTCCTCCTTCCTTTCTTCTCTTCCTTCCTCCTTCCATTCATCCTTTCTTCCTCCCTTCCTTTCTCCATCCCCTTTTACATTTCATCCTTCTCTCCTTTCTTATGTTCTTCCTTTTATCCTTCCTTCCTTTCTCTCTTCCTCCCTCTCTTCTTGTCTCCTTTATTCCCTTTTTTCTTTCTCACATTCTTTCTTTTTTTCTCCCTTTCTTCTTTCTTCCTGTCCTCCTTTCTGTCCTCCCTACCTCTCCTCCTCGTTACCTTTTTTCCATCTTTTAATCCTTCCTCTTTCTCTCTCACTCCACCTTTCTCCTCTTCATCCTTGCTTTCTTCCTTCTTTTCTCTCTTCCTTTCTTCATTCCTATACTCCTTGCTTCATTGCTTATTTACTTGTTTCCTTTTCTTATTTCCTTCTTTCTTCTTTTCTTCCTTTCTTTTTTTCTCCGTGCTTTCTCACCTATCTCCCTCCTTCCTCTCGCCAATCCTCCTTTACTTCAGAACATCTTTCCTTCTGACCTGCTTCACCTCTTTCCTTGTCCATTTCTTTTTTCCTTTCCTTCTTTCCTTCTTCTTTGTTCCTTCTCTTTTTCTTCCCTCTTTCCTCCTTTTCTTGCAACCTGCCTTCCTTCCTGTGTTCCTCATTCTCTTGCTTTCTTCCTGAGAACTTCCTCTCATTCTTTCTTTTTACCTTTCTTCCTTTCTTTCTTCCTTCCTTCTTGTTCTCCTTATTCCCCTTCTCCCTTTCTTTATTTCTGTCCCTTGTTATCTGTTTTTCTCCTCTCGTTCTCCCGCTCTTAATTCCTCCTTTTAATTTTCCTTTTCCTATTTCTTTCTTTTTTCATTATCTTCCTTTGTTTTTTCTTCCTTTCTGTCTTTCTTCCTTTCTTCCACCCTTCTCTTCATCCGCCTTCCCTTCTACCCTTTCTTCCTTTCTCTCCTTATTCCATTCGTCTTTTCTTTCTCCCTTCTTTCCTCCCTTTCTCACTCTCTTCTTGTCTCTCTTACCCCTCCCTTTCTTTCTGTTTTCCATTTTTTTTTCTTCCCAACCTTTCTTTTTCCCCGCCTCCCTGCTTCCCTTTCTCGCTTCCTTTCTTCAATCTACCAATCCTTCCCCTTCCTGTTTCTTTCTACATTTCTTCCCTTCATAATGGCTTGCTTTCTTCTTTTCTTCTTTCTTTTATTCGTTCTTCCATTCCTAGCTTAGTTTTTTTCCTTCCTTACTTCCTCTCCCTCTTTCTTCACATTTACGCATGTCTCCATTTACTCCTTTCTTCCTTTCTTTCTTTCTTTCTCCGTGCTTTCTTCCTTCTTCCCCTCAGTTTATCTTCCCTTCTCCCCTAATTCCCTTCTTTCCTTGTTTTCATTTTTCCTTCTCTGGTTCTCTCCCTCTCTCTCTCTTTCTTTCTACCTTTCTGACTTACTTTCTCCATTTTCTTTTGCCTTCCTTCCTCTCTTGCTCCTCTCCTCATTTACTCTTTTCCTTCGTCCGTTCTTGTCTCTTCACTACTTCCTCCATTCCTGTACATCTTTGTTTCTCCCTTCCTTTTCTCCTTCTTCTCTTCATTTTATCGTTCCTTCTGCCCTGTATCCCCTTTTTCTGATCTTCTTCTTTCCCTCTTCCCTTCTCCAATCGTTTCTTCTTTCTTGGTCTTTTTTTCCTCTCTACCTCCTTATCTGTGTTCCTTTCTTTCTTATCCTCTTTCTTTCTTTCTCGCCAATTTTTCTTTTGCGCTCGTTTCCTTTTATCGTCCACGAAAAAGAAAAAACTGATGAGCACTTGTCTGGTTTACAAATTATGGATATTAAGAGATCAACAGTTCTGTCAAATGCTCGCAATGCCACAAATCAGTCCACAAGTGACAATTCTGATCCGATTGACGGGGTTTACATCATGTAACATGTAGCAAGTCTCACCTGTGTCAAGTCACATCTGCGGCAAGTCTCTCTTGCGGCATCTCTCTCAAATAGATTGTAATTTATGTGTCGAGCCTCTCGAACCGAATTGTCTACCTGCGGCATGTCTCCCCCTCAAAAGTGTCAAAAGTGCGGCATCTCTCACATACTCTTCCCCTTGCCCCTATTCATGTGGGAAGGGGGGGGGGACGCACCACTGTCGCAGGTCATGGAAATAATGTGAGTCAAACAGCTGAGAATGGAGGAGAGATGCCGTAGGTGGACAATACGATTCGAGAGGTTTGCCGCAAAATTGGCGATCTACTCGCGAGAGATGTCACAAAGACAACCTGCCGTAGGAAGACTTGGTGCAGGAGAGACATGCCGCAAAGAGACTTTTCACAGGGGAGACATGCCGCAGGTGAAACTTGTTGCGGGTGAGACTTACAGCAGATGAGACTTGTCACATGTGACTTGATATGGGCCCAATTGACACATATTTTTTCATGTATTAATTCTAAATGAATGATGCTGCGATTTTTTGGAACGGATTTTCCTATTTTTGTTTTTTCGAAGAATCGTATGGGAGTAGAAAGTTACGAAAACGATATTTTTATCGAAATTATCTTTCAACTTGCAAAAAATCAGCTTTTCAGGTATTGACTGAATTAGACCGATACAATGAACCACATGAACATTAAAAATGATCTTATGATAAATATAAATGTTATTAAAAATATTTTACATCCTGTAAGAAAAATCTCCAAATAAATCACGGATTTGTGTAATAATCTGTATAAATTTTTTTCATTACAATTGGAATAATCGAAACATTGATGCTTCATAATTTTCCAGTGCATTGAACATCGCAATCATCAATTTCAGAACTGTTCAATCCATTTTTTTCTAATTAATTATTTGGTTGTTTTAATCATAACTACATAAGGAAAGAGCGCATCATTTCCAAAAAAGTAAGAACACCGTTATCAAAACGAATTAGTCGATTTAATGAGTTGATAAACTGATGTATACTGATAAACTCTAAAATATAGATAATAGGAAAAAATCACAACAATATATTGCCAACTGGAGCTATAAGGATACGTTTTGGAGAGCATATGAGACAACATTTATACTCCAGAGGTCTATGAAATTCTACTTTCCTCGAGCGAGACTCCTTTTACATCTCATATTCAATAGTTTTAGGACACACAGAAAACAAACACAAAATAGGAAAAAATGTCTACAGAATGATACTCGACTATCCTTATATACCCAGAAAATCAAAACAACCTTAGTTGACGGTAATTAAAATGCTAAAATTCTCAAAATGAAAAAATGTCCAGTAACCGACATTCCCTTCCTATCTCACAATATCTCCATTGATGTTGAGAGCTTCTAGAGATATAATGAGTGGTCTAGATCAATGATCAAGGCTCGGTTCGAAAATGGTTGAAAGCAATCGCTGGCCGGGACATCAAAGGAAAATAGTGAGTGCATAGCTAGTGAGTTCCGCAATGACTCTGTCGCGACAGATCAACCGACAGTGCCGTTGCCATTGCCGTGTTTTGTCCCGGTGTTTCGTTAATTAAAACGAACGAACGGGTTAATTTTATGCGGGTGGCGAACGACCAGCCGTGCATGGGTTTCCCATTACGGGCGTAGACTGGTCTCCAGACCATCGCTGCTCACTGTTGCTTGCTTCTGGAACAGCGACCGTACAGAAGCTATCGTGTTTAGTTGAACGAAGAGCCTTTTTTCAGTTCCCTTTACGAAAAACCGGACGGTTTATTACTGCTCGACTATTTCCTACTGCGGAATCAGCAAACTTGCAATTTACAATTTTCTGTTCCTTTGCAGATTGATACAAATAGGATTAAAAACAGATTTGATGCTTCCACGATGATCCATTTTGATGGGAGGAGTTGTTTCAGATTTTGATCGTGTACGATACTAGGAATTTTGCTGATGTTGAACGAACCTCGCAGTTTGCTTCTTTAGGGGTGGTCTGAAACAAGTTATGTTATTCTAATGTATGCTCCCCATGATGCATGTAATTGATCAAATACCTCACCGTGGCACAGTGGTCTAAAACGCCTAAAAAGTTGGTCAAAACCTGATGCCTTCATTTTCGCCGGCGAAATTCTTTCTTATTGGAGGTTTTCAGGGTCGCTGATTTCAAATTTTAATTCCGGTTTACCAAAAACACAATGGCGGCTACAAGATACGGACACTCTTTCGAAATTTTCATCAGATTGGCAGGATGCATGATTAATATAGGTTTTAAGGTTCGTTGATTCTAAATCTGGATTTAGATTTTTTCAAAAACGAAATGGTGGCTACAGAATGTTGGAGACTCTTCAAAAATTGTTATCGGATTTGGTTTTCTTTTATCATCGTGAATATTTCCTTCCGAGTATACTATAGCTGGAAGGACAATTCCATTTCTACAAAAAATTGATTTGTCCAGTCAGTCTGTCCTGTTCTTTAGTGTCGCGGCCAATCTGTAGCCGTCATATTGTTTCCGAAAAATCCGACTTCAAATTTGAAATCAGCGATCCAAAAAAACATATGTATACTCAGTTTGATACGAATCTAATCACAATTTTCAAAAACTATACGCTTCTTTGTTTTTGTAAAATCTGACTCCAAATTTGGAATCAGCGAACCTCAAAACTTACGTGCGCCAAGTTTCATGCAAATCTGATAACGATTTCGGAAACGTGTCCGCCATTTTGTTTCCACCATTTTGTTTTCGGGACATTGGATCTCAAATTCGAAATCAGCGACCCTACAAACCTCCAAGTGGGAAATTCCATCGGCGAAAAATCGACTCTTTAATTGACCAACTTTTTGGACGTTTCAGAGACAAACAAATCGATTACATCAAGAATCGCAGGAAGTCGCACCTAAATTCTTGATTTTTCAGAAAGTAAGATCTTTACTTGAATTATGAATCTGAGAACAATGTGGAGTCTCGCGGGAACATAACTTTTCGAGAGATTTTCGGAAAATCGTTAATGTAAAACTTGTAAACAATTGTCGCACGAAGTCAATTGTTAAAACACATTACCAACCTTCAGGTGCCTCCTCCATCTTCTTCTTGAGAATTTTTGCACATTTGACAGTCCCTGTGTGCACTGCGAATGTTGTTTTTCTCGTTTTTTGTAGCACGTTGCACGGAGCCCAATGTAACAAGGGCGACTTTCAGATGCTACTACGCGTCTCCTATGCTGCCTGTCTATTCTCTATTTCAGAAATGAATGCGGCGGAACCTCGTTTAACGAATACTACATACAAAATCTCTCGCAAAATTTCTTTTTTCGAGGTTTTGACCAACTCTTCTGGGCGTCTCAGATCACTGTGTGTGGTGACTAATCGAAACTGGTGAGTCAATCAAGTCTGTTTTGAAAATACCAGGAAGACATAGAGACAATCAGGATTGATACGATATCCGTTGTCCGTAGTCATGTCATTAGGGTGTTTTAAGAATTCGATTGCTTCTCCATGTCTTCTTAGAAAAACAGTTTTCGTTGTTGTGAAGACGACTGCTCTGTCTTAGAAAATGCTATGTCCTGTTACGATGCGACGATCAGCTAGTGCTGATTGCACTGAATGTTCCAGCCTGACATCACTCAGATGTTTCTTTGAACATTGACTTACCGGTTTCTCCAATACAGATTTCGCCACATGAGCAAGAGGTTCGGTATATTTCCGGACGACTGAAAGATGCGTTTTATTCTTAGCGTTATTTAGAAGTTGTCCTTTTTTTTAAAGGTTCGAATAAGGTTTGGATGTTGGCTTTGTTGAGAATTGTTTCTATTTGTTCTGTGATACCTTAGGTGTAGGGTAGGATGATAGTCGATTATATCTCTCTCTCTCCCTCATTCTTTAGCAGATTATGTTGACTTTTTTAATTGAGTGTATTCCATTATTGCTTTCATAATTTGTTTCTTGGTGTAATTGTTTTGTTGTAGAAATTCTTTAAAGTTTTCCGATTCCTTCTTTGGGTTATCTTTATTCATTCTAGAGACATGTATGTGTTCAAGCGAGTTGATAATCGACTGTTTCTGAGATGGATGTTAGTAGAATACGGCATGGAGGTATTCGTTTTTATGAGTATGTTTTGTGTTAACCTCATGTCTTAATGTGTTATCAGATCTTTCGTAAACTAGTACGTCTCAGACAGACAATCTCCCGTTTTGTTCGATTTCAATGTTGAACTGGATATGAGGATGTAATTGATTGATGAAATCGGAAAACTTGTGTAGTTCATATAGTCCGTGTCTCCTTTTTACAAAAGTTCCTCCAACGTAACAGCACAAGAATTCTGGTGTGAGCTTTGATCAGTTGATGTTCCCGGTTTCTAAATGTTCTCTAAAGATGTTGGCTACTTAAGGTGAGATGGTAGGTCCCATTGCTACTCCTGTAATTCTCTGGTATCATTGTGATTTGGAAAAGGAGTAAGTATCGTTGACAAAGTGTTCTATGTAAGGTATGAGATCGGTAAGAAAGTTTTTAGTAAATTTGATGATATTGATCTATCAGGGGTTGGTTCTCTTGTAAAGAGAGATGCTACATCAAAACTCACAAGGATAAATCTTGGGTTCAATGTAAAACTGTTGTATCGTTTTTGATTAGTCAAAAGAAGTTTGACTGTGAGTGATTGAATTTCCTGTGAAAGGATTCAGTTCTCTGATTAGGGAGCATGCTGGGTTATGAGTTGGTGTGTTTATTCCGCTAATGACTGGTCTGACCGGAATGTTGTTTTTATTGATTTGTGGTGTCTTAAGGGTCTTGAAGAGATAGGATTAGTAGTTATTAATCAAGGTTCTGTTTTACTATCATGTGTAGAGTCCTTCGGGAACATCCCCATTTGCACATCCCCATCCTTGTATACAGCTTTTGCTTCCTTAACATCCATACGTACTTTCATGCAAGCTGTTGTGCTTCTATAAATTTCTATTCCTTTCCCCTGCAGAGTCCCATCCACAGGTTCTAGTTATTCCCCTTAGTGTCTTTCTCTTTGCACGTTTATATACCGAAATAAACTTGCTGGGCTGATCGTTCTTCATTTATTCCTTTAACACGACCGAACCATTTTAGAAAATTCTTTTGACTCTTGTCGAATGATGCTTTTTATACTTCACGCTTTCCGAGAACTCACTTATTAATGACTTTGTCCATTTGAATTTTACCGCACATGTTTCGCAGGAATTGCATGCTGATTGCGTCCGCATTGCACTTTTCCGTTTCTTAATACGTCCGGGTTACATTCGTAATTCCTATTACTTCTCCGAAATATACCTTTTGTTTTGATAATGTTAGTCTCGAAACCGATATTCCTTATGCAAGTCATAGTTTTCTGATCCTAATAAAATACGGTGATCTTGGTGAGGCAGGACTACAAAAGGGGATTAAGGTGGACCCCTTCTAAACTTACTCGTTCTATAATTTTGGGTCGCTGAACACGATCCTGGTATTTCTGTGACCCCATCACGTCTGGAGCAAGGTCAAATAAAGGTCAAATCCCTCAATTCGCAGGAAAAAGTATTCGAGTATTCGAGTATAAAGGTCAAGCCCTTAAATTTGCAAAAAATCATTTTTTTGACCTTTGATTCCGAAAAAAACAGAAAATTTTACGTCCAGAGACCGACTTTCTCATCGACTTGACCTCTGAAAGTCGTTTGGACGTTATCTGAAGATATAAATCTCTTTCGAATCATCCAGCTGGTATTTCGGGTGTGAATGGGTTTCCAAACTACATACCATTTTGATTTCAGGGGTCGCTAATCACGATCCTAGTATCCGTGTGACCCCAGCACGTCTAGGTCAAGGTTGAATAAAGGTCGAACTTCGTCATTCGAATTTTCTCGATTAGAGTTTACCTCCAACTCAGAGTGAGCTCTAAAAGCCATTCAGAAAATATCTGCTGGTCGAACCCTTGTTTCAAATCGCTCAGCTCATGTCTGAGATATTCAAGGTCAAATTTGAGTGTAAACATTCAACTGAATTATAATATTAAATGACCCGGTTATATTTTCATGGAATCGCTTTCCCCGATCTTCAATCCAAAAAGTTCCATCTTTCAAATAACAAAGTTCGACCTTCATTTAACCTTAACCCAGACGTGCTGGGGTCATATTGGCACCAGGATTGTAATCAGCGACTCAAAAAACATAATAGGACGTAGTTTGGAGGCGCATCCATAGCCCAAATACCAGCTGAATTTTTCAAGAGCGAATTCAAATTTCAGGTGACCTCCAAATGACTTCCATAGGTCATGTCTATAAAAGGTCAAAGTGTGTTGGATGTGAGATTGCCCATTCTTCCGGAATCTGGGGTCAAAAAAATGATTTTTTGTGAATGAAGGGATTTGACCTTCATCCGACCTTGACTCAGACGTGATGGATTCACTTGGACACCAGGATCGTGATGAGCGATTAAAAAAACACAACGAGACGTAGTTTGGAGTCCCATTCCTAGCCAAAATACCAGCTGGATGTTTCGAAAAGAAGATTTGGATTTCAGGTGATCTGCAGATGACTTCCAGAGGTCATGCCTATAAAAAAGTCAAGGTGTGTTGGACGTGACATTTTTCATTCTTTCGGAATCTGGGGCCGAAAAACTAATTTTTTGCGAATTAAGGGATTTGACCTTCAGTCGACCTTGAATCACACTTGATGGGATCACATGGGCACCAGAATCGTGATCGGTGACACAAAAAGCACAATAGAACGTAGTTTGGAAGCGCATTCCTAGCCGAAATACCAGCTGGATATTTCAAAAGAGAATTTAACTTTCAGGTGACCTCCAAATGACTATTAGAGGTAATTTCCATAAAAAGGTCAAGGCGTTTTGGATGTGAGATTTTACATTCTTCCAGAATCTGCGTCTAAAAAATTATTTTTTGCGAATTAGGGATTTGACCTTCGTTCGACCTTGACTCAGAAAAGTTCCACCCTGATTTCCTTTTCGGGCCTTGTATGACTCACCAGATCCCCTTTCTCGACAAAAATCAGAGAAAAATTTTTTTTCCTCTTTAAGTGTAATTACAGACGTCCATAAACAATTATCCTGTGATTTATTTTCGATTATTATTATTATTATTTAGAGATGAAGAGAAAAAAATATACATCGCTCTTCCAATGAAATTCAGAATAGTGAGTTGAATATCCTGTTATTATGTGGAAGTCAAAATTCATTTTTTTAGATAAACATCCGTCATTTTGCGTGAAAACTCAACTATTGTGTCCAGAAGTTAATATTCCACATTGGTTTTCGATGTTTTCTCTGTAGAAATGCAATTATTAAGTATCTAAAATTTAAAAGTTTGGTACAAAATCAAAAAATTTGTTATAAAATCATATTTTGAGGTTAAAAAATCAACTAGCGTACACATAATAAAATTAGTCAATTCGGCTTCAAGGTTCAAAGATTTGATTAAAAATTAATAGAATTTCTTTGAAGTTTGTCTCGTTCGTTAAAGTTTTCTAATTCGGTTAAAAATTCTTTCTTTCGCTTCGTGAATACAACTGTATGATTTCAAATATTTTTGTACAAAATTTATCTTGTTTCGTTGGAAAATCGATCTCATTTCAACTCGAACATTCAACCACATAGTTTGATTGAAAAAGCAATATATATCCAGACTTGAAATCCTAAGAGTTCGGAATGACTCATATTGAATTCGATATGGTGTCTTCATTAATTGCATCCAGAAGAATCGATTCCTCTATTCTCGTCAAAAACCAACCAATTTTATCATTTATTAGAGTATTTTGAGCTCTAAAGTCTGATAATTTGGTATTTTTATTTTTAAGATCCATTGCAGATAAGATAAAACAACTTTCATCAAAACAACATTTTTCATTAGAGGAAGTAAAAAAGCCAAAAATTGATAGATTAGTGCATGGAAAGCCCTTGTCTTCATTTCTGAAATTAAGCCCCGACTAATCTCAGAAGTCTAAGAGAGATCTTGAGAAGGTTTAACGAGGCAAGGATAAACCATGTCGTCGCGACGCTGCGGGTAATGGTTATTAATTTGAGTTTTTGCTCCTCTCAGATCCAACCCAGCCCGGTTTTGCACCGCTTCGTTACACGTTACTGCAAAATAGAATCGCCGACTCGACCGTCGCCCATTTAATGTGCCGAGAAATAGTGATACACTGTTTATTGCCGACAACTCCGCAGAATTTTGAGCAGGACTTTTTTCCCTTGGTTTAAGCTCTCCTGCACCCTAGGCTTCAAAATACATCTTCCCGACGCTTTTATCTTATGGTACCAATAAACCTAGAATTAAATGCCACTGAAAGGGCGTAAAAATGAGCGGATTCAGCCCTTAAATGGATCCTTATTCTCGGCAAGTCACTGGAGGGGAGGAACGATTCAAAAATAATTCACTAAGTTGGTAGCAAGTCAAAAATGACTTTCTAAGTAAGCTAACTAACAAGTGAGAAGCAGGAAACAATTTTGGATTAATTAGGATGGAAGGAACTTGACTTTAGGGCCTGGAAATTTTCTCTTCAAGGTTCTATCTTGGTAACGCTGGTCCAAGAAAGGTCTCCCTTTTGTGGTCCAGGGAGCATCCAGGTCCGGACAGGGAAGATTGATATCTAAGTCTCGTGCCACGTGAGCTCACAGAGCACTCTAATTAACTCCGTGACTGGTTGACCTGGTTGAACTCCAGCCGTTCCTCGGCCACATGGCGCCTGTATTCGCACACTTCGAGACCACGATTTTTTATCTGTATGTGTTCTTCGGACGATAATCTTCTTGTATATGCGAGGGTTTAGGTACCCAACCTGCCTCCAATAGAGACGTCATCGTGATGTGTTGATCGCGTCCTATCTGAGATGGAAGACACGCTCGGATCCAAATCTTCTCAGACTTCCGGTTTCTTTCATTATCCACGATTCTACTTAGCATCAGTTTCTGCTCTTGAATGTTGCTTTACTTCAAACTTTTTCCGATTAAAATTTGTTCACTGGCATGACGTTGAATCTAGTTTTCCCTGCTGGTTGGTACTCTTGTGGTAATCAAACGCCATCAGAACGATTGGGAAGTGATGCGAAGAAGTGGGACTAGTCAAGATGCGCAAGTTTTAATAACAGGCGTCGAAAAGGGAATTGGCGGATGTATCTGAAGGAACCTGGGTGTTGCTCATGGGCGTGTCTATGGGGGATGGGACGGATAATAGGCGTCGTCAAATAGAGTGGGCGTGGGAAGTCTGAATTCTCTAAACACTGGCGGCTTAGACTTCTTCCACGAGGGACAGAAAGTTTCCCCCCTCTTAGAAAGAGATCAGTAGTAGCCTGAATCTAGATATGGATGCAGCGATCAAGATAAACGAATGGTCTTCAATAGAGACGTTATCGTGTGTTGTTGGTCTCGTCATATCTGAGAATGAAGACACGCTCGGATCCAAATCTTCTCAGACTTCCGGTTTCTCTCATTATCCACTATTCTACTTAGCATTAGTTTCTGCTCTTGAATGTTGATTTCCTTCACACTTTCTTTGATTAAAATTCTTTCACTGGCATGACGTTTGACCTAATTTCCTCTGTTAGTTGGAAATCTGGAGATAATCAAGCATCATCAGAACGGTTGGGAAGTGATGCGAAGAAGTGGGACAAGTCAAGATGCGTAAGTTTTTAAAATAGGCGTAGAAAAAGGAATTAGCTGATATATCTGAAGAAACCTGGGTGTTGCTGATGGGCGTGTCTATTGGGAATGGGACGGATAATAGGCGTTTCCAAATAAGATGGACGTGGAAAGTCTGAATTCTCCAAGTACCGGAAGCTCAGACTTCTTCCAGGAGACAGAAAGTTGTCGCCCTCTTAGGAACAGATCAGTAGTAGCCTGAATCTGGATATGAAGGCAGCGATCAAGATAACCGACCAGCCTCCAATAGAGACGTCATCTTGTGGTGTTGATCCCGTCCCATGTGAGATGGAAGACACGCTCGGATCCAAATCTTCTCAGACTTTTGGTTTTTCTCATTATCTACAATTCTACTTAGCATCAGTCTCTGCCATTAATTGTTGATTTTCCTCAAACTTTTTTTGAATAAAATTTATTCACTGGCATGACGTTGAATCTGATCTTCTTTGTTGGTTGACTGTTGGGAATGGGACGGATAATAGGCCTTGTCAAATAGAATGGACATGGAAAGTCTGGAGTCTCCAAGTACCGGAGGCTTAGACTTATTCTAATAGAGACAGAAAGTTTTCATGACCATGATAATAAGGTCATGAGATGCATTCGAAATTCTAGAAATAAGATGGGTACTTCCAAAGGATCTGGACGTGATTTCTGAGCGTGTCTTTCGAGAGCGACCTGGATAATAGGCGTTCGTAAATAGGGTAGACTTGGCCCAAGGATCCTAATCTTGATGCAGCCTTTAATGTGAGCAAACTGCTTTCAATAGAGACATGATCGTGTTCTGCTGATCCTAACTTATCAAGTATGGAAGACACTCTCGTTTATAAATCTCCTCAGACTTCTGACTTGTCCCTTATCATCAACCATTCTACTTGGCATCTGTTTTTGTTCTCTGTTGTAGTTTCTCTTCGAATCTCTTCTAGTTGAAATTGGTTCACTGTTATGATGTTGGATCTGATTTCTTCTTAGGTTACCACTGTGGAGGTGTAAACTGCGGAGGTGAACTGTGTAGTCGAAAAGCATTACCAAGGAGTGGGACTGGTCAAGGAGCGTGAGTCATAAGATAGGCGTGGTGAAGAGCGTAGCTAATAGGCGTTACATAAAAATGAACATAGACTAGAAGCGTTATTGATAATCCTGATTACAAAGTCGTAGGATGGATTTGTATTTGTGTGAATGAGATTTCCATTTTTAAGGGGCCTGGGCTTGGTTTTTGGCGTATCTATTAAGAGTAGGCCTATATAATGCGCATTGTCGAATAAGGTCCTATCTAAAATAAGAGATACACTTAAATGTAAAACTTCACAGACTTTTGGCCTTTCTCTCCTTATCAGTTATCCAACATCTTATCTCTTCTGCAGGTTAAGACTTTTGAGGTTACGAATCGTTTTTAGAGAATTATTGCGAAGAAGTGAGACTATATAAGGGTCGTACAAAAAGGCGTAGCAGAAGGCGTGGATGATAGGCGTTGCGATGAAAATGAACGTGGAGGAGGAGTCTTATTGATAATACTGGTAATGCAGTCATGAGATGAATTTTTGATGCAGGTATTCAAATTACCATAGAAAGCTGTATTATCGTGTTCTGTAGATCCTGTTTCTTCGAAGCTGGAAGCGATTGCAGGATCAAAATTTTCTCAGACTTCTTATTTATCTTTAATACCTACTGTTCCTTCCATTTTTGATTTTTTGTGATTGAATTTCTTTTATTGTCGTGAGGTTGAGTTTGATCTTTTGTATAGCTTAGCGCTGCAGAGATGAATAAAACTGTTACTGAGAAGCTTTTGAACAGTGGACGTGGTCAACGATCGTGGGTAATAATATACACAGTCGAGGGTGTTGTCAATGAGTATTTCCAGGAAATTTTAGAATCGATCTAAACCAGAATGCAAAGGTTAAGTTACCTAAACCAGTCTGAGAAAGGAGATCTTCGCGTTGTATTGATCTCGTTCTATCTGGAATCTGATATTCGTTCTGTTCAGTTTCACTGTGAAGGTGATAAAGGGTGTGGTTCAAAAAAAGTGGAGATAGTCAAGGGACTTGGTGGGAGGATGGGCATAGTCAAGCGCATTGCAAAGTAGCATAGCCAGAAAAGGCCATGGGGATGAAGTACCATCCTAGATCCTATTATTTATATTTGTGGTTAAAAATTTGTACATTTGGGTTATTCGAAAAGAAAATTTCGATTGTCCAAAGTCTTACGTTCACATTTTGTGTCGAATGGTAAGGAACAGATTCTCCAAAAAATTTAAAATATTCATTCAGAATTCCAAAGGTGACTCTTGATCTTAACTTTAGACCACTTCTAATTTTGAATCATTCTCAATGAAAACAGCTATAACATCCCATTTTCTTCCTAATTTTGTTCAGAGTCCTGAGTGTTTCTATTCTAAAATAATGAAACTATGTATTCCTAGTTCGAAACCATGCAATATTTTGTCAATCCTCGAAAATTAGGAACATCATTCCTCACCTAATAAAACAAAATGAGAGGATAGTAAAAGAAAAATTAAAATTTTTGGTATTTTCGACCATCCTCATATAGATCAAATCTTTTTACATTCTCATCATAATAAGAAGGTATTGGTTTTATGTTGTCGTCGTCGTTGTCGTTGGTGTCTGTATACTCGATTACTTTTGAAAGACTACTCGGATGGGATTGTCTTTCGACACACATTTTGTACGGTTTCTTGTAGAAGGTGAAAAATGAAACCATTCATCCTTATGATATTTTTTGATAAAAACATAATTGTCAGAGTTGCGGCATTTTCGAAATTCAAAAATATGAACGAAAGTCAGAATTTTTAGGCAAATAAAGTAAGATTGAAGAGAAAGTCGAAGAGAAACAATGTTTCTTCAAGAGAGCCCTACAAGTTGGTGAATACAACTTTTTGGATTTTCTCAAAAAATAAAAAATTGCCATTTCGATCGCACAAAAAAAGAATGAAAAATAATCTGTGAACTGTTTTGGATCAGAAATAGAAGAGGGGGAGTAATTTAGAAAAATTTTCGGATTTTTTTTTCCAAGACTCAAAAATTGTAAGTACGGCTTCTTGTAGTAGGTAAAAAGTGAAACAATTTATACTCATAATATTTCTTAATGCAAACAAAATTGTCGGAGTTGTGTTATTTTCAAAATTTGAAAATATAAACGAAAATGAGGATTTTTAGCCAAACCACCCAAGATATGAAAAAAGGTGAGAGAAAAAAATGTTTCTTTTTGGGAGCCCTCCAGAATGGTCTTTACAACTTTTCGGGTTTATCAAAAAAAAAGAAAATTCAAATTTTGATCGCACAAAATATAATGAAAAATAGAAAGGTTTATTTTTTAAGACAAACTATGCAAGCTACGGGAATATATATATATGAACTAAACTTGCGCACCAAAAAAGATCTACAAATATGGTAAAGTCAACTTTTAATAGGACAAGTAGTTTTTGCTTTATTTATAAAAAAACCATGAAATGAATTCATTTCCATCAGGGAAAATAACTATAAAAATGAAGTAATGAAATTTTTGAAAAATTGACTAAGGCCAACACTGAAGATTAATAGAGAACAGTTATTCACCCCAAAAGAATATCTGTA
>WSXT02199055.1:0-18928 GCA_011762715.2 Neuroterus valhalla
ATAATTATCGGCAAATTATCCAATAATAATAAAAACGATTTTCAAAAAGTGTCCTGCTAACTTGAAGGACGTCTCAGAGTGGCTATCAAACCACTGAAAGCAACAGCTACTTAGTACTTAGAGAATCCAGAGAACTCTAGAGGTACCGGACTCACGACTCTCCATAAACCGGCAAGGCGGGAATCAAAGATGCAACCAGACGGAGTGAGTCCTTAGTCCCCAGGACGAACAACACTTTTTTTTGTATTATCATCAGAATGTAGCTTCATTGAAGCCGATTAGTCAGAGCTACATATCAGTCAGCAAATAACAATCGCTTCTCATTCTTTGGGGCAACTGTAAAAATCTGACGGCGGAGGAATCTTATTCTTGTGCTGATTAAGACACCACAACGAATAAATATAAAGTAAGGATAAAAGGAGCTCAGGGTTTTTCTGTTTGACAAGTATTTCATTGAGAGTAAATTCAATTTCGAATCGAACTTATACGTCACATATTTATTCCTTCAATACTTCTCGACACTGTGGGTCCATGGGTTTAACATTTTCAAAATTTCGGTGCTCGTTTTTTGAAAGTACGTAACAAGCACAACTATGTTCATTTTTCAAAGTTAAGTAATAGTGAGGAGACAAAACTGAAGGTCAGAAATTTGATTGCCATTCTTCCGGTCTCTCGAAGCGAAGGGTCTTAGGGATTAATTTTCGTTATTTAGTAAAAATTCATTGGAATAAACAGAAGTCTATTGAACTTATCTACAATGCGACTGTCCCAAAAAAAAGGTCGTAACAAATATTTCCGGAAACATGGTGAATTACCTATTTTATGCTGCGCTAGAGTGTTGTATCTTCATTTGCGAATGCATAGAGATACGCCACTCTAACGAATAGTCCGGTCAAATTAGACCAAAAAATAGGAAACATAAATTCCCATCGATCTGAAAGTGAGTAAAATTGTTCAAAACATAATCAAAAACAACACATCAAAACTCCCCATCGTTCCGGTACGAGCAAAAAAATTGACTTGAGGTCGAAGGTGAAAAAATGGGTTTTTCGCGACACTATTCAAAGCCGTTAGTTTGATCGCAAAAGTACTTCTGACAAAAATTTTAGATCATAAAATTATCTATAAAAAGGGTATCTATAATTTTTTTCCTTAAAGCTAACTGTTCTGAGAAATATCGATCCAAAAAGTTTTAGGCATCATAATATGTACACGTTTACACGCCACCTCTGAGGCAGTATACTCAGGGCGTTTTTTAAACGTGGTTCTACCAGTAGGTCTATTGCACAGGTCTGTTGTGATTCTGCTCAGTTGGAAACTATTGCATAATAAGATTTTTTTTTTTTATAAGATTTTTTTAATCTATATAAGATATTTGCAAGGATTGGAATTGGTAAAAGCGATAGAAATTGAAAAACAGTAGAAAAATTTATTCGTCAGATTCATAATCTTCAATTACTTCTTCTTGTTGATCTTCTTCTTCTTCTTCTTGATCTTCTTCATCCTGGCTGTAAGTAAATTGCGTCAATGGTGATATATCACATGTCTGTTTGTCAGTATCAAATGAATCTTCTTCTGTTGATAATTGAACATTAGATCACAACCGGCATTGATAATTCGTGCATACTAGAGAAAAAAACAGTGCAACTTTTTCGCAACCACAATTAGCGATGCATCCTTTTTTGCAGTTGCAAAAAATTGTGTTTAGCAGTTTTTCCGGTGCAGGTGGAAGCAAAGTTTGAATTGGTTCTAAGGTACATCGACCAACTGCCAACCCCAATCTTTTGGGTCTAGCTGATAGCCCAGCCAGGCTTGGACTTGGTGATGTACCCGAAAAAAATGTTGATGAGCAGCAACTGAGGTTGGAGGGAGACAAGCTAATTGCACTTGTTTTTTAATCCGAGTGTTGTACGGAGCTCCAAAAAAAACTACCTGCTTAGATAAGCATCGATATGCATGTTTTTGTGAAAACACTTGGAATAAAAAACAAGTGCAATTAGCTTGTCTTCCTCCAACCGCAGTTGCTGCTCATCAACATCTTTTTCGGGTATATTACCAAGTTCAAGCGAGGCTTGGTTATCCACTAGACCCAAAAGTTAAGGGTTGGAAGTTGGTCGATAATACATTACAACCAACTCAAACGTTGCTTCCACCTGCGCCTGAAAAACTGCTTAACACAATTTTTCGCAACTGTTCAAAAGGATGCAGTGCTAAATATGTTTGCAAAAAAGTTGTACTGTTTTGTTCCCTGGCATGCACGAATTGTCAAGGCTGGTCGTGTTCAAATGTTGAATTACCAACAGAATAAGATTTGTTTGATACTTACGTGCAGACATGTATTACACAATTGAAGATTAAGAATCGGACGAATAAATTTGTCTGTTTTTCAATTTCCATTGCCTTTGCCAACTACAATCCTTGCAAATATCTTATATGTAATAAAAAAATCTTTTTCAAACCAAATCTTATTACGCAATAGTTTTTATTGAACAGAATCACAACAGACCTGTGGAATAGGCCTACTGGTGAAACCACGTTAAAGAACGCGCTAAGTTCACTACCTCAGATGTCGCGTGGAAACGTGTGCATATTGTGACGCTTACAAGTTTTTGGATCGTTATATCTTAAAAACGGTATCTTTCAGAATAAAAATTATGGATACCTTTTTTAGATAATTTTATGATCTACAGTTTTTATTTCAAATACTTTTGCGATAAAACTCACGGTTTTGAATAGAATCGTGAAAACCTCATTTTTTACCTTTGGCCTCAAGTCAATTTTTTGCTCGTACCGGAACGATGGAGAGTTTTGATATTTTGTTTTTAATTATGTTTTGAACAATTTCACTCATTTTCAACTTGATGGGAATAATTGTACCTCCGAATGTCTAATTTGACTGGACTAGAAGTAGAATATAGTTGATACACTCTGTTTTTGGAAATCCCTGTTAAGTCCTTTTCCTTCGGGACAGTCGATGGTGCGCGAGTCAGTAGGAGTCAGTAGGAAAGGGGTGTGTACGTGTTGTGTGCTTACTTACGTTCTGGTGCCGCACAGTGGGAGGAAATTAATTTTTTCGTTCAAAAATGTATGTAAGTAGATAAATTTCTAAACAGCATCAAAGAATAAACATAATTTGCTTACTGATCGATCCGATTGTTATCAATGAATTCCTTAAAACAATTGACAAATTTTGTCATTGTTTAGAACGAATTCCATAAGAAATAAAATATTATCTTATCACAAAAATAATTGAAATTCAAAAAGATCCATTTCCATGAAAAGGTTTTAAGGCAAATCATTTCAATTTGAGGTTATTTGAAGTTTGGATTTACCTCAACGGCTAATTTGCTGCAAACTTTTTTCTTTAATGAATATTGAATAAAAATCCGTTAAAATATAACAATGAACAGCTGATGAAGAAAATATCGCAAGGGGGTAGCTGGAGAACAGTGAAGGAGAACTACCTACAGCCTGCTTATTCCCTACCTGCTCCCTTTCAATTCCCATGTGCGCACTCACTACGTCTTATATTCTAACTTTCATTAGTGAATGGGGAATTCAGGCATTAGAGACTGTTGATCACTATTTCAAGTTTTGGTTGGATTTACTAATGATAGGTTCTTGAAGATATTTAACGTTAAATAGGAAGAGTAACAGAAGTTCAATGCCTAATTCTGAATAGATCTTGCGGCAATTCGCAGCTGTGTAACGTGCAGTTTTTTCTTTCTTCGAAAGCGGATCAACTAACAGTCGAAGCATCGGCCTAGATGTGATTCGCATCTGATGGGGCTGATTCTTCATTACGTCTCATGAAGTTGACGGTTGCAGAAAGATCAGCTCAGAGATCAAAGCACTCACATTTTTCTAATTGTTCTCTTATTATTCTGATTGAGAATAAGTTATTCTTTATTGCGGTTGATGGAACCAGTATATAAGGCAATTCAATTATGAGGTCACATCCTCAGAATTGAAGCACCGTTATTTTTTTCCATAACATACTGTACAATAACATCTTTTTAAGATACTGAAGCTACACTTTATTAATCAGAGTCTGTATTCGGAGTATAAAATTGGCTCATTCAACAAATTTGTATATGGAATGGTTTTTTTTCGATTCCAATCCGAGATTTTTATAGGCATGCACTCCGACTGAAATTTAGACTCTAAGATAAAGTTGTGTAAAATGGAGTGTTTATATCTATGTTTTTATCTTTGCTGCCCAATACTCATAGTTATTTTTGGACCGTATGTATTTTGGCATAATCCGACGATCAATAAATATTTTTTTCATTTTAAAAGCACTATTCTTTTCCACTCCTCGCTTTATGTTGATTACCGTTTTTATTGAGCGAACGATTTTTTATTTTGATCATAAAAATCAATATTTCATTTTTAATAACGATAGATAGTTAAATTGATAATCGATAAAAATTATTCATTCAGAACTTCTATCACAACAAATGTTTTGATTCATACTTCATAATCTGAATTAGGGTTGAAGAAACCCTTCTCATTTTTCTTTCTTCTTCTTCATTTTTATGTTATTATTTCAAATTTCAACAGAGGCGTTCAAAGGTCTTTTTTGAATGTAGTTTGTTGGATTCTTTGTTTTTATTTTCAATTCCAAAAATTCCAGATAGTCACTTGCGTATGCTTGCTTGAACTTTTTTACCGTGTGTTCCAGAAAGAGTCCCGAAGAACAGAGTAGTGAACTCACTTTCCTGTAAGGAGCAGGTCAACAATTTGATTGAGATTCGTTCAAGAAAACTAGAGCATACCTCACTTCTCAGACCCGCTTCATTTATTTCTATATCTTTTCTCATCGGTCAATGTACTTCACCTTGTACCAGAACATCTGATTTGAATTCCAGAACATTTTATTGCTATGAAGTCAGTTATTTAGAGACCATCGGAGGCTGAAGTGATAGCGCATCAGGCTTCTAAGCAGAAGGCTTGGTGTTCCAACTCTGTGTCGGTACCAATGGAAATTTTTTATGCACTTTCACCGAGGCTTCGGTGGTTCAGAACCCACCTGAAGCTGTATGTCCCCTCAGAAGAGGCTAATAACTTCCCATGTAAGGGTGTCCAAGTCGAGGGTACTTGGCTTGAGGGTCACTATTCGACGCGAGTAGACTCGGAAAAGAGTTAGAAATTTCCTCGCGAAGAAGCTCCATGTCGAAGCGATTATAGCTTGGTGGGCGCCAGCCTATTTCGTGTAATTACCACAAAATCATACACTAGCATGGCCTACCAGGACAGTGCGCCGAGTTTGGGCATCTAATTGACGACCTCAGAAGGATCGCTCTGTCAATCCTAGCCTGGCTAGGAAGACTGCTGGATGGTAGAGTAGTTGAGGCTCAGTTTTCAAATAGGCCCACGTCTTCTGCTCTGTCAGGTAGCATACAGTTAGCCCGTATAGGGTGGCTGTTGGGTGGCATAGGAGTTGAGGCTCACTCTGCCGTGCAAAAACGCTAAAGCTTCCTCTATGCTAAGCATCAGCCTAGCACCCGAGAGGTACGTATTCAGAACGTTGAAAAACAACGAATGTACCAATACCTGACTTGATGAAGGCCAACTTCAAAAGTATTTAACTAACTAAGCCAGTGATTTTATGAAGCGATGTGGCATCTGATTGCAGCTGTTCATAATTTACGAATCCTGATTATTAGAAATTTTTGTTACTAGATAAAGGTTTATGCTTGAAAAATGCAAGAATAATACTGATTTTGAAATGAGAATATATTAAAGATCATTAATGAATTAGGATTACTAAGAAATGGTCGGATGTATCGATCTAGAGTCCTGCGCTCAACGTATTGGTTGCTACAGAGATTGAGACGTAAAGTTTTCTTCGATTTTGAATAGTTTCTTTGATTCGGGTCACTAGGACTTACAATTTGAACTGATTCCAAATAAATTATGAGCTCATTTCAACCTGTCACCGCAAAATTCATAAGTTTTTTCTAGTGACATCATATATTTTCCTCAAAAATAATACAGTAGGTTGGTAGATTGTATTGATTACAGAGGCGAATCCAGAAAAATGGTTCGGAGGGGGTTTTCAAAATTAGTGAAAAAATTACACCTTATACACGTCTCAACCACACTAACCTGGAATGCAAAGTGCCAAAAATTTCGGGGGGGGGGGGGTGTTGCCTTCTCCCCCGGGTTCGCACCTGATTGATTAGGTTCTTTTTCGCTAATCAGTTTTTGATTTTCCCTATAGCGTTACCTCATTTGTCAAGTAAAGAAATAAGTTTTCATGATCCAAGTGAGAAAATACACAATTCCCCTTCAGAATTACGCTCCATAGTGTATAAACTATGGAACACTAGATGCAAAAGTATGTTCTGATTTTGCATATTCCCATGAGTTACAAGAAATCACCAGATAATCTGAAGAGAACAGAAACTCAAAATACAAACAAGCGACTCAAAAACATAAAATTAATAAAATGTTGGTCGAAAAACCACTTTAGCGGCCTCCTGCGAGCGACTAACATTCAGGGAAAAGACATTTGCTCCTAGGACAAAGTTATTCACACCTATCATCATGTCCTACGACCGTGAGATGAGCGACTACATATCACGATGAAATCACTGTGAAGGGCCAGCGAAATCCTCGTGCATTTTCAGGACACGGAGCGAACCAAGAATAACAGCTCTGTTTATTGATCTGGCATGTGCCCTGGCATATTGTTGGCCTGCAGGTATGATGCGTAAGTTACGAACGAATAAAGGCGGGACACCAACGAGAGCACTGATAACGAGGATGATTATGTGTGTGAAATAGGGAGAGATGTTGAGAATGTGAAGTTCCAGTTAATTTAGCACTTCTCGTTCTCAACAACTGACATTATCTTCTTTGGAGCGTTCGTAAGGGCAAGATGGCCCAAAACCTAAAAACCGACAAAGATAATAGTATATTACATACATTACATTGGGCGTCTAACTATGAATCGCTTCCACGTGAATAGAACATGCAGATGGTATATCCTATAAGTGCTTAGAATGTTCATGACACACCCTGCACCTATCGCTGGACACTTTTTGACGTACAAAGTAGCTACGGTATGCTGAGGTAGAATTGACACCGTCCTGACACGCAAAAATCAAACGCACCGTGTTTAAATTAGGTTCCGATTGGGACTCACGTTGCGAGGACTGTTCTGTCACAATTATGTAAAGGTTTACGTAAATTTCCTTGTCTTTATGTTGTTTCGAGAAATTGTCAGCCTCTGCTTCCTTCACTTGTGCTAACAGAAGTAAGGGATCTCGATGCAGTAATGGACTGTCCTTACTCCTGATGTTCAGATCCAGGCTAAGGCTAAGTCTTAACGGACAACACCTCTAATTCGTTTACGCTCTAGATGACTCTTAGTACACTTGCCTCATCCGAAGTTTATATGAGACAGAAGCAATAGTATAATGCAAAAGAGGAAAGGGCTCATTATGTAACCCTTGAAGACACTCCCCTCGAAAGCGACGTTGTATGTTTTCACGAGATGTTTTCCAGAAGATCTGGTTCGCCAATCTGGTTTGCCGAAGGAGCATCAATCTCTCTATGCGTCCTACTATATGTGAATAAAATTTCAAACCTCCTTACAGATAGATGATAAGTTGATAAGAATTTGAATTGAAAGCAGACTTTGCAGACATTCCTGTAGATGAACCGATTTTCTTTACAACCCACTGCGCGTCTTTTAAATCCACGCTGTTTGTAAGTCTGTCTTTAAACAGATCTAATGATCCGAATAATCATGTGAGTGGGTAGAACTCTGAAATTCTTATACAGCGTGTTCAGATAAGTTATTGGCCTATAATTCCTGGGATTGCTTAAGTCCCCTGGCTTCGCTGAGACACAGCGCTTCCTTACACGAGCTTGGGTGGAATGGGCATCCTCGACTTCAGATATGAGGTGAAATCTAGTCCAGATTTTGATGTGCAGATGTTAGCTTCTTTCATCAAACGTCCCTTATACCATCTGGTCTGGCAGTGGAGAAGTTTATCATGCCCTATAATGCTTTCCTGAACTCCGCGCCAGTGATTGGTAGGCATTTCTTCTCGGATTTGATCAGATTTTCGCACAGCTCTCCGAAACGTATGGTATTCTCAGTGCCTCCATTTATTAGGTGTTGCTCTTCGCGAATCTCCTTCTAAAGTCTCCTGACATCCACCAAGTTGGGTGGGCTTTTAGACGCACAGAGTGATCGCCATGGAGGCGCGATGAGCCAACGAGAAACTGTTGGTTTCCCCTGACCCATTTCTCCTGCTTTTGTATTCTCCTCCTTATACCAGATTACATCTTTATTTTGTCAACAATATGCTGCTTGATGATCAGAAGCTTCGAAATTTCAATGTGTGATAATGGATCTTTATTGGTGAGTGAACTTTTGGACCCTTTCTTACCGGATTTTATGTAGTCAATCCCATACCACATACGAGACGCGTTGAGTCTATCCTAGCCAATCTTCTCGTTTATTTGATGCAAGCGCCTCTTAGCTTCTATATCTTTCGCTGGCTTGGAACGTTAGTTTAAATTAACCATAGCTCTTTTTACATCATTAACTAAACAAGTGATGTTCTAGAGGTCAGGCTCCTCTGAGAGATCTTCGCGAAGGCTGCATCCATTTCAGCGAAATTATAAGGCTTAGGAGGAACCTAAATGGTACTGTTTCTCCTCATCGACGAATCTTGATCATCTCTTAGGAGATGTCCGAGGGGCGAATCACTCTCGAATCAGTGTGAACGTTAGCGACGTTAGCGTTCAGCTTACTTGCGCTAACATTAAATAGAACATACCTACGTGCCTCCTACGCTTTAACTGATATTTCTAAATAACGAGTTACATTAAACCTCGTATTAAATTCACAATGGTTCCGTATCGCCATAATTCTTTACAGTGATTCTTTCATTAATTCGAGCATTAAGTACACTGATTCGAGAGTGATTTGCCCCTCGGCGATGTCTTATTTTAGTAATTGGGCCTGATGTCGCTTCCTGATCTCCGTCTATGGTTTGTTCTTGCAGCGGTTCAGGGAGCATTTCTAGCACATCTCTAATTCGCAAAAGGTTGATGTCCACTAAAATCGGATTTATGTTTTGGGTTTTCATAGTTGTTTACACGGGTAGCTAGGGTGGGGGTCGTCTACTTTCGCAGAGCGACGCATATAAATGATGAAGCTGCATGCTCTAGGAGGTTGCTTGGTATCCTAAAGGCACCGTTGAAGGTATTTCAGGCAGGTCCCATTAAACTTTCAGCGTGGTTGTTCGAGCCTGAGCTTCGAGGTTTATCGTTCAGGACCATCCCTAGACAATTGTGTGCGACTGCTTATTAGCCCCCTGAAGCGTAATTAGCAGAAACTCTTGGTACAGAGACAGAATACATTTCATTATGGGGTTGGCTTGTTGAATAATATTTTGGAATTTTTAACCGGCGAAATGGTCACCCTGTTTCCTCATGGAAACAAATAACTGCGTATTTCTTCATTACAGAAGAGAATCGTTCTGATTACTGAATCAGAAAGCTTTTGTATCTTATGGACCCAAACACGTGAAGCGCATACTTTTTTTTCCTCTTGTTTTTTTGTCAAGAAATTGGAAATAAATTCTCCTACAATTCATTATACTTGTTTTCTCATCATTAAAAATGCGTTAAGACAAATTTTTATACCTCCAAAAAGTTATACAAAATTTGCACCGCGAGAAACAGACACGACTGTTCAAATCGGAATTTTTTAAAAGTAATATTGTGAATGTTCAGAACAGATTCGCAGGTGAAAATGTATTATTTTTCTGAAATTCATAGTTTTGTAGAAGTTCAAAAAACTAATAAAAGTTCTGGATTCAGGTTTTTGTATGTCGGCACATAACCTGGTTCTGTGTCTGGTTTATTTTTAGGTACTTAGGACTTTCAACTGGAGACTTGATCATAAAGCTCCCTGCTACAACAGATGTGAACCTCGAACGGACCATTTATTGATGGTCGACTCACTTGAATGACAGAGTAGTGACACTAAGACTGTATTATTTGGGGCCCTCTTCTGCTCTCACAAATCGGTTCGTACATGGAGGAAGAACTTCAAGATACTTGATTTAGCAGAAGGAATAATTTATTTTAGGAATTGAAAAATAATAGATATTCATTCGTTTTATTACAGGCATAATTTGACGGAATCGCCCAACGAGAAATCTCAAATGCTGATTCCCTGACATATGAATGAAATGATACACCCCCCCCTCTCTCCTCCTTCCTCTAATGACTAACATTCATAAGTCTTGCTGAACAATATCGCATTATTCTTCTTTCTAATTACTTCCTTCTAATTAGTATCTGAGAGCCAATCAATATTCTTGTTGAAAATATTTACATGGATATTTACATAGAATTACGAGTGGACACGCATCCGTGAATGAAGGAAATTCAAGTGCACAAAAATTGCGGTCGTTATGAAAGACTTGTGGGTATCGTCATTTAAGTACCGCAAACTGTACGGAACTGTTGTGAATTGTGGATGCTGTTAAAGTTGAGAGCAATTACAATGGAGAACCGTATGCCTTAGATTTTGCAGATAATTGTTTGGAAGATAATGCTTACAAATGTTATTAGTCGTTCTGATAGTAGTTATATTATGCTCGGTGAAATGTATGATAATTAGAGACATTGACTTAAAAAACTATCCACAATCTTGTTCAAATCTATCACCACTTCTTCTAGGCTAGATTTGAAAATGTTTTTTTTCTGTTACAGGTAAGGCAAAATCAAATGTCAAGCTCCGAATGAATACCTAAACAGATGTGAGTATGTATGTAATTATGCATACGCAAGGAAGTTATAACGAACCTTACCTTTTCTCTGTTCAAGTATCACTACCTCATTTTCTATTGATATAAACTAAATAAACTAAATCCTCGAGTAAAATTTAAATAAATAACACAAAATATTTGAATGATATTTATTCTAAATTCCGTTGCATTCTTAATTCTGGTTTACACGTAGCACGTTTATTTGAACTAAGTACACAGTGAAAACGCAGGGATAAACTGTGTTGCAAATATATTTTCACCGGTGTTTACTTTACCTTGGTAGTGTAGTTCAAAACATCTATGTGTGGTTTGTTCTGTTTTGAATTTATCTACCCGACATCAGTGGTAGACATTCCTTTTGTCTACAGTATAATATTCACACTATTAAGGGTAATTTCTGTTGCAGGTAAATGCTACCCTGAAATGAGTGTTCGATTCACATTTTTTTCTTACTGTGTAAACAATAAATCATACAATCAGTAGGTTCAGCCTGTAATTGCGTTCTCGAAATTTTACAATTATAATATAATTCAAATGTATTTATAATATTTAATGAAAATTATCATTTGTGTCAGACTAATGCATGTTTAGTTAGTTTTATCGCATAGATCATTTTATTATGCAGGAGATTCTACACTTCGGATGGAATGCGACTCAAATTCAGTTTATTGATTATTATTTTACGCTGGTGAAATACAGTTTGATATCACTTCCTGTGTTCCAAATACAAAAGTGGATGAGAAGAGGACTTGTTATTTTCAGCAAATATCAGTATTTATTTTTTTCAATTGAGGGATGTAATTTCTCATGTCGAATGTGAAATCTTTCCAACTGGAAAATTGTGTTTCACCTCATATCCAACACGTTGTTCGCATGCAAGTATTTTAGTTTCTTATCAGTGAAGACTTGTTACCGTGGAGACAACTCACAACTGATAATGGTATGTCCTCAGACTACCTCACAGAATGATGTGTCGAATGAAATTCACTGGGATACTTCATCATCCCTTTATAAATCGTCTACTCTCTTTCTTTATTACGTATATTATCCATGGTATCTGGTGCCGACAATTAGACAACGAGCATAGTTAATTTTTCTATGTCACGCTTCGCTCCAAAAGTCTCCATCTCATGATCCCGCAACGTCAATTTCCTCCGAGACAATCCGAGTCGAAATATAGGTTCTCTATTGATTCTTCATATAGTTTTGAATTATTTCTCTTTCGACTCTCTTTAGTCTTAGACGTCCTTCTTTGATCCTCTTCGGCCCTTGTTGGTTCTCTTTTCATTCCCTCGTTCATGCTTTATAGTTTTTTTGTTTCTCTTTAGTCATTATTAATTTAAGTATAATTATGAACTATTTCTAATATGCAATAATGTCTGAAATATAAATTATCTGCTTATAAAAACATGAATTGGAAAATAGTTACTATTAGCTTACGAATTTCATATAATTATAATAGTATGTTGGTGTGATAGGTTATTAATTGAACTATGTTGCAGGTATTAATGTAAGAATATGTTTATTCAAGCTCTTTTGATTGATGGGTAATTCGACGTACACCAAATTATCTACATTCATCATTCATGTAAACATAAAAATAAGCATTATGTTCGAAATAGTTGCCTTGAGTTTGAAATACATTACGATAAATAACTTCGTTTTGTAAAATTGAAAAATATAAATTTTCACGTTCGCAGTTACGAATTTCGCAATCATAATTCTGAACTTCGACAAAATCAGTGTATGGTTCCTAACCTAAATTCATTAATATAAATATATCGCACTACATACACAATTTGAATAGTAAGCTTATAAGCTCCGACACTACAACAATGCTCCAAAATGTGCTCAATGATTTGGACTTGATGTTTTCTCTTCTGGCAAAAACTTTTCAATTCGCCGTAAGGGATTGTTTTCATTAGCTTTGTCATTGCGATAAATTGATTTTGAGAATTTTCTATTTGGGTGTCGATTTGATTAGTACCATGAAAAAGTCTCATGAGTTGGCCATTCAAATCTGCGTACTCAAAAAAAGTATACAACCACAATGGTCCAAGTCTTTGCACGATGTCAGGATAATGCTAGATTTGATAAATATTTATTGAACAGAAGCGTAATCCATGCAATGCCTCGAATTAACGAACATAGATATAAAAAAAAAAAATTGCGGCTTATTTGGATCATTTATGGTGTATTTACAACAGAACTAATCAATGCGATTCCTATCACCAAAAGAAGATAATTTCTGAAATAATCATCTCTAAGTTTTCCTTGTAAAACTGGAATCGAATAATAAGAGAACCAGGTTTTTAATACTGACGCCTTCCAATGAACTAATTCTGTAATAGAGCGTGACATACGATAAACAAATTTTGGAGGTTCAATCGAGGTCAATCTGCTATTAATAACATCAATAATCCGGCATTGATTGCGAGAGAACTGTTGGTCCTTTAACACCCATTACTGGTTCATCTACTGAAGCGGTATTTGCAAATCTTTGTGAGTTCTCAGAAGTTCTTTGGCTTAGTTCATTTTGAAAAGGAAGAGCACGAACATGACCTTTAGGTTCTAAGAGAACACTTACACCTTGAATTAAACAAAATGAGCAACCGTATCTACCGTTAAAGTTTATAAAATTTAAGCACTCACATCTAGCATGCATATCACAAGTTCCTGTAGGAAGAACTCCTCTTACATTTATATTATCATTGATGCTTGGTACAAAAATTATGATACCATTCGAAAGTTTTTTTTTCTAATTTCGAAAGGCAACTCATTATAGATAAATAAATGGGCCAAACACTAATCTTCGACGATTCAAATACTGGAAAATCATCCGTGTACCAAGATAGGGAAATGTTACTTGAATCAATTAAAAACCATTATCCGTCCACCCTTGATAAAAAGTACCATTTAAAATACCTGATAGAGCACCTTTTTGATGAAACAAAAAGAAAAAAAAAAGAAACATTTTCTTAGGACAAGATGGACGAATTTCGTCATTTGATAACAGCTCACGTTGGTATACTGTACAATAATGATAAATTGAGCCATCTCAGATGAAGAAAATCAACTTTTTGTGAATGTATTTTTGTGACCTCACACATTTTCTTCCCCTGAAGCATGAAAAATAGCCAAACCTATAATTGCTCTGAAGGGCATATCCTATGAACCACACTGGAATGAACTTTTCCTCTTCTATTTCACAGCATACGTATGCGTCACATTTCTTGACCAGTATTTCTTAGTCAAAATAGTCCATTTTTCTTTCTGTATTGTACTTCCTAATATGAGTACACTTTTTCAAAATTTGAGCGATATCATCAGAGAGAATTATCTCTTTGGGTGTGATAACTCCATAAATAATGCGTCATATAAACATTAATTATGACAATTCAAGTTCAACGTACAAATTTAATATGTGGCCTGTTCCCGTGCTTCTTTAAAATTAATTGATAATTAACTCTATTATGATTTCACGCATGATTTATTTTATTATTTTTTCAAGCAAATAAAGAGGAATAATTGAATAGGTTGCTTCATTTGAGCAGAATCAAGTTTAACTGATTTTTTCCTGAAACCCAAATATTTTATGCTGGAGTTCATTATATTGCAAATATAACTAGAAGAGGTCAATTGGAAAATTCAATAATTCTCATGGATTGTTTCAAATTGTGCTCAATTATTTACGTGACCCAAAAATAGAAGAATAATGAAAGTTTTCAAGCATTTGGAGATTGTGAGGTTGGTTTAGAAACTGTTTTAGTTCTGCGTACAAATATAAAAGTGCAATAAATTGACGTTATATCGCATTCTTCTGATAATCGAGGAGCTTCTGGTTACATGCCATACCTGGCCTAAATATTATGGTATCAGTGGCAAGCACGCGAGGGAGTTATTAATTATTAGCGCACCTGCCTAGAGCACCGGCAAGTATAATCTGATTAAGGGTTTTGACAAAACTGAGCATATTTGCATGTTTTCATAACCAAGATTCACTCTTAAACAGCAAAAGAGTATAAATGGAATCTCCAGTTTAAAATATTGTAAGGTTTCATCACTTGGAACGGAAAAGAATGCTTATTATATTTGAGTGGGTTTTGCCTGTATAACTGCTCATTCATAATAGAGCTAATATTCACTATTTTAATGGAATTAACGACGCAAATAGATGAAGACTAAAGCCAGCAAAATCATAACTAAAAAAGGCTGATTTTATGAATGAATCTATGTATCTAAAACTGGCTTTTCTAAATTTATACCTGCTGAATGATCCATTAATTACTGTCAAAACCTTATAAGGCACGATTATGAGTGGAGGACTCTTGCTTGTTTCAGCACTTCTTGCATACCATAACAATTAACAAACTAAACTTGTATCGACGTTGCACAACTCTACCTATTATTCATTTTATGAAATTCGAATTGTACTTTTGGTGTAAAAAATGTACCAAAAACAGCGATCCTTCACCTTACCGAATTATCGTATTTGCATTGTTGTTCTTATTCCGAATTTTTCGTGGAGAGGATTAAAAAGTTACCATTATTATAATTTGTACCGCTTATCTCAACTTTCATGTCATTATTTGAATTTGCATTTTTTTTTGTAAAATCTTACGAGAATGGTTTGTTTCCTGGTTACACTTACAGTCATTAAAGCTTTTTGTCCAAATCTTTTGTTCTTGCAGTTATTTTACCCGAATTCCGCAACATTTTATTTATAATGATTGAGAAATTCGATTCTTCTACATTTTTATTCAAAAAGATCTCTTCGAAATAAATATTTGAAACTCATTCACCAATCCCGTGAAAATAACATTTGTTCATTCTATTTTGCATGCACTCGACACAGAGTCGTCTATTTATTTCATGTAGTTCCATGTAACTTTACACCTTCCAAACATTAGATATTTCACAAACAGTAATTGAAAAAATGGTTCTCACCTCTTGCAGATAAAAGGGTAGTTGAATTTTATTGGAATAAAGATCCTTCCTGCGATATGATGATAAAGCAATATGATAATCGAAATGGGATCGTTTAAACTGAAGAGATTTTGCAAATTAATAGATTCAGTTCTCCTCATTATTATGTAGAACGATTTTCTACATCTATCTTTCCCTTCCATTAAATTTTAGAGATGCGATTACTGAAAAGACGCTTTCTTCCACTCCCGTCTCTTTATTCTTTTATTGTGTGTTTTCAAATCCTTACCTTCGCCCTGCACTTTTCAAGACCTAGCCTTAATCTGATGGAGACATAAATAAAAACTAGAGTAGAAAGTACTTTCAAAGTTTTTTTTCTTTTCTGGAGCGCGATGTTCTCTGCTGATGATCACACCTGTACCCTCTGTCTTTTCTCACGCTACATTCTGAATACTTTTATTTTCAAATCCAATTCAGATTCCGGAGAGAGTTGAGAGTAAGTGTCCGATTTAAGCTGAAAGGAAGCAAAACAGCTGTCCCCCTTAGAATATAATGTCAAGAATGGAGATGACTGGAAACAATGGTCTCGATTAAGGAATTTCTCACATTAACTGAATTCATATGATCGAATGAGCAGCAATTTCTAACCATATGATATATTTCGTTTGTTTCCAATTATACTCGTAGAATAGTCTGAAATTCCGACATTTACAAGAATATTCTCTTATTTACAAAATTTCCTTTATATTTATATGTGTCCCTGACTCGAATCACCAAATTGGCTTGTTTGAAATATTTTACTTTTTTCCAAGATGTTTTGAATTTTCCTATTTGGAACAGTCCCCCTCAAATGACGTGGATAAATCGGAGAAATGGCGGTTTGGTAGCAAAGAATATTCCGTTGTTATAAAAATTGAATAGATAATCTTTTTGGGTAAAATGTATACGAACGTTCAAAACTATTGCACAAGATAAAAAATAAAATTGGTAATATAGGAACATATGCGAAGCGTCTATAAGATTTAAAGGGACTCTTGGTGCAGCAAGTACCAGAAAATTTCGCTTTTATTCTCAGAACATTTTTTCTCTGAATCTGTCGTCTGTGCTGAGGAACAAGTATATTTTGCTTTGCACGAAACGCATACATCGAAGGCCTTGGAGATATTTTTCACTTGCTGTCTTCTACGGACACCAGGTGTCCTTCTCTGGGGAAATCCAAGATGTCTGCAGGCCGAAGGTTTCGCATAGAACAAAACTTTATTTTTCGCAGATGTGTATTCGAATATTATCCATACATTTTTGTACTCAATCAGAAGGTACTTGTTCTGTCTATCTCTAATTCTATTCTTCAACCGGTCGTTCTGGTCTAACTCTTCTAATTCTATTTATCGAAATTGATTTAAAAAGAATTAGAAATCAAATTTGCCGGATAAACTATGCACAGCACAGTTTCCGTTTTCTCGTAAAACGTGTAATTAGGAATGAGAATTCTTATTTGTCAGAGAGAGTATGCAGAATGAAAAGGAAGGTAGACAATCAAATTGTTGATCTGAAAAAGGCCTATACAACTCTACTGCAGACGATTGTTTTATAAAACTTATAGTTTCTGTTTCAATCGTGATACCTTAAAATCCATTTGATGGACAAAACTATGGCTTAGAAGTGATTCCATATTCGTTCTATTCATCATTCAAATCAGTCAAATGAAAATGAAACCTTATTTGTCCCTCTATGCAAAACTTCGCTGCCAGGGTATTTGAATGCATTCGATCTATATTATATCTGCGGTATTTTCATTACATTGATCTTTTAATCTCAGTCAAGCACATTCGGAAAGGATTTATAAACTTGTAAATCGTTACCCTAATCTGGAGTTATGAAATTTATAGAATTTCAATAAACGTTCGCGCCAGACAGTATTGTGGTGCATCATTAGACATTAGAAAGAAAAAAGATGGCTGTGCTGCTCCTGGCCTTGATGTCTTTATAAAATCCGGGATATTTAATTCAAATCCTGTATCAGGCTCCCTCGCATCTACCAGTTTGATCAAGGGAATGTTCGTTTCTAGATGAGCCGTTGTTCAAGCAATTAACATAACTGTATTCTGAGTTAGTCGTACGAAGCCTGATATCTCTTATGAGTACATGTTTTTCATCACATATAAACTAATTTTCACGTCCCCTACTTTGTTTTATTGAGGCTTTGAAGGCCCTTGTCCAAAAACCTTCCCAAGAGACTTCGATATATCTGAATAAATAGAGATCCTATTTCCGAAAATCCATGCTGAGCCAGGCCTTGTCGGAATAAGGTATGATATGATGCCCCTGTATCAAATGAGTGCAACAAGCATTTAAGGATGGTTCCTAGTTCCGCTGAAGGAACAATTCCTACCCAAACTTTGTACTACTTGTATTACTTGTTTATTTCTGAAGTATCTTCCCATTGTGTTGTAGAGGACGAGGATCCTAAAAATACCTTCTCTGGGGTCACACCCTTATTTTTCACTTCTCAAATTTTCCTCCTCACACTCCGCAGTTTTGTTTGATTGTGCAAGAAAATCATCTCCTTTAAATATAAGCAGAATGGGTTGATATTGGGGCTGCCGCAAATACGAAGAAGTCTTATGGGTCCCCAAAAAAAACCCGTAAGTGAGAATTTGAATTCCGCGTAATATTGCAGTTTGTTGACGCTCAATATTTATTTGTTTGAACAATTTGAATTGTTCAAACATTTTTTCTCCTAAAGAACGTCGCGAAATGAACGTATATTCTGGACGGTATGGGTTATTTGATCAATTATAAAGAAAAAAAAAATAATTTGTTTGAATAGTTTTCAACAACAAATGTAAATTCTAAAACAAATTCGAATTGTTTAAACAATTTATTTTCACTCAAACATTAAATTTCCGCTATTTTTAGAAAGATAAAAATAATTATATTAATATCTCTCGAAAATTTACTGAGATTAAATGTTTCTTCTGCTTTCCTTAGGTAAAGGACATGCTTAAATAAATTCATATTATTAGAATAATTGTTGAACTATTCAAACAAATTATTTTATTGTTATCATTGAATTATTGATTATTGATTATTTATGTTAAAAATCCCAGTAAGCATCAATTTTTTTTATTATTTATCAGCATTTGGAACTCGAAAGTTCATTGCCTCATCTACCCGAGACCGCCACGCGTCCCTAT
>WSXT02199066.1:0-18927 GCA_011762715.2 Neuroterus valhalla
TACTTGTGGTTTGGTAGGGGTAGTTTCTAAGGGTTCAGGGGGATCCAGGGAAGTTGGGTAAGCCCCCTGATGGTATGAAAATCAATTAGTTCAAGAAAAATAAGCGATTTAACTCGCTCTTCCCAAGAACAGTGTGTGAGCCTACTTATAGTTCGATGAGGGTTGTTTCTGGTGCATTTTTTGAGGTTTTGAAGAATCCTGACGTGATGGAGTAAAACCGACCTCAGATTCAGAATCATCGACCCCAAAAACATAAGATCAACATGGTCTGGTCCCGGGAAGCTTTTTTTCGATTTTTTTTGTGGAGCTGTGTAATTGTATTCACATTGCTTGAAAAAGTTCTTCAGAGTCGTATTTAGTTAGTATTTAAAAAATATTCTATGAAAAATCTCTTAATTGATTTTCTATTTGAAAACTGTCTCAGAAATAAATAATTTATTGACATCATTTTTTAAAATGTACATATTTTTTCAAATTAGCCTAATGTGTGTGATTAATTTCATTTATTCTCGAACATTCTTATTACTAGGAACTTCGATTCTTTTTGAACCTTGTTATTCTGAGAACTGATTTTTTTTTTGAATTTCAAATTATTAAATATCCTACGCTTTTGTTACGAAAATAAACAGGATTTATTTTTACATTCTCATTCTGAATGAGAAGGTATTGGTTTTATGTGAAAATTGACTTTCGCGGATTTAATGGAATCTACACGTTTTAAGACGTCCTGAGTCAGAAAAACTGGTTTTTACGAAGGTGTCTGTCTGTTTGTCTGTAGTCTGTAATCTGTGTACTCGATAACTTGTGAAAAAATGTTTGGATTGGATTGCCCTTTGGCACACATTTTGAGGGACTGAAAAGACAGGACGAGTTCGTTAACCGGTTATTTTGGATAAAAATGAAAGGGGGGAAGCATTTTGAACATTTTTTTGGAATTTTTTTTCCAAGACTCAAAAATTGGAAGGACGGTTTCTTGTAGTAGGTGAAAAATGAAACAATTCATCCCCATGCCTTTTTTTGATGATAGCAAACTTGTTAGAGTAATGGTATTTTCAAAATCCAAAAATATAAAAGAAAATGAGAATTTTTAGCCAAATAACGCAAGATGAAAAAGAAAGTCAGGGAGCAAAAATGTTTCTTATTAGGAGCTCTACAATATCGTGAATACGACTTTTTGAATTTTCTCAAAAAATCGAAAATTCCATTTTTTATCCCACAAAAAATGATGAAAAATAATCTGTGAACTCGAACTTTCGGAAGAATGATCATATTCGATCGTGGTTTGGCACCCATTTTAAGGGACCAAAAGCACAAGTCGAGTTCTTTAACCAGCTGTTTTGAATCAAAAATAGAAGAGGGGAAGCATTTTGAAAATTAAAAAAATTTTTTTTTTCCAAGACTCAAAAATTGTAAGTACGGTTTCTTGTAGAAGTGAAAAATGGAACAATTTATCCTTATGACTCTTTTTGATACAAAAAATTGTCAGAGTTAGGGCATTTTCAAAATCCAAAAATATAAAATAAAATGAAAATTTTCAGCCAAATAACGCAAGATTGAAAAGAAAGTCAGAGAGCAAAAATGTTCCTTCTTGGGAGCCCTACAAGATAGTGAATACTACTTTTTGAATTTTCTCAAAGAATCGAAAATTCCATTTTTGATCGCACAAAAAAAGATGAAAAATAATCTGTGAACTC
Organism: Neuroterus valhalla; assembly: GCA_011762715.2. Lineage (NCBI taxonomy): Eukaryota > Metazoa > Arthropoda > Insecta > Hymenoptera > Cynipidae > Neuroterus > Neuroterus valhalla. Next base: position 1,695 of record WSXT02199066.1, read on the forward strand.
GATAACTTTCTAAATAATGATCATATTCGATCGTGCTTTGGCACATTTTTTCAGAACCGGAAAAGAAAGAACGAGTATGTTTGCCAGCTATTTGCCAAAATTTTTTTGGATTTTTTTTCCGAGAATCAAAAATCGAAAGTATGGTCTCTTGTAGTAGGTAAAAATTGAAAGAATTTATACTTATGAATTCTTTTGATAAAAACAAAATTGTCAGAGTTGTGACATTTTCAAAATTCAAAAATAGAAACGAAAATTTGAAGTTTCAGCCAAATAAGGCAAGATTGAAAGAAAGTTATGAGCAAAAAAATATTTCTTCTTGGGAGCCGTACAAAATCGTTTATACAACTTTTCGAATTTTCGCAAAAAATCGAAAATTCCGATTTTGATGGCACAAAAAATATTGAAAAATAAACTGTGAACCCGATACCTTTCGAAAAAATGATCATATTGGATTGCTCTTTGGCACAATCTTTTAAGGCCTCGAAAGAAAGGACGAGTTCGTTAACTAGCCATTTTTGACCAATGGTTCTGGTTTTATCCATCAAAATCGCTTTTTGAAAAATCAAAAATGCATGTTCCCGCTCAAACTATGCAAGGTGCGAAAAAATGTAAACATAAAAAATTATTTATTTTAAAAAGACCTATGAATTTCATATACACCACTTTTTCATCAGATCTGCTGTCCCATGAAAGAACATAGTAAGTGACCTTTTTCCGTAGTGACTATTTCAGGCATATCAGCAGAGATTCATAGTTTTTGTTTTAATCGAGACAAATGTTACCAAAAATGGAGGGTTCCATTTTTGAGCAAAACTATGCGAGATATGAAAAGAAATGAAGGAAACAAAAATTCTTTACCTCAAAAAGTTTACAAATTCATTGTTGATTATTTTTCGATAGGACGAATAGTTTTCGTGTTTATCGTCAGAACAAACTTACAAAAATTAAAAATTCCATCTTCAAGCCAAACGATAAGAGACAAGAAGAGATAATTTATAGAAAAATTGTTCATCGTAAAAAGTTTCACAAGTTTTACATGAAATTTTTCCCAATACGGCGTATATATATATATATTTTTTTGATCGTGACAACGCTTCTTAAACAATGGAAAATTCAATTTGCTAGCCAAACTATTCAAGATGTAAATATCAGTGGCGATTATTGTAATGAGAATGTGTTCTTTAAGGCCAGTAGAGCCTTAAGTAAACTTGATATGAAAAAAATTTTATCAAAGATGAAAAAAAATCCAATAATCTTCATAGAAGTGGAGGTTTTCAGGAGTTTGCAATATTAGCAATTCTTTGTTTGCATTACACTGTAAACTGAATTAAATACGTATGAAGCCGCGCGTAAAGCGCGAGGTGTTAAAAAACCGAGCGCGTAGCGCGAGGTAAATACAGTATCGAGCGCGAAGCGCGAGATCCGAATAACGCGCGCCTTAGGCGCGCTCAAACTTTGGAGCCGCGCGCGCAGCGCGCCACGAGAATGTGCCCGCGCAGCGGGCAGATTTTTTCTTATGAATTTCTAGATATTATAAGTAATATATAGCTTTAATATATCTATATAGACGAATGTAGCTTTAAAATGTGATATCTTTAATTGAAAGTGGTTCTCGAAATGTGATTGTACCATCTAAATACATTTTTCCTAATTCTAAATGCCATATATAACAAATTTGAGCAATCAACAATTGCTTTTGTTATTTATTAATAATGGTAAGTTCCATGAAAAATTGAATGCATAATTTGGTATCCATCACACGTTTCAAAATGAATATATTTTCCATATGCTCACATCCTGTGAATATAATGTTCCAATCTGGAAATTCCAAAACCCAATATATATTTGAGGAACAGAATATAAGTGAGAATATTAGAGGAGTATCATAATATATTATCATTGTAGAAATGATTTTAAAGTATATTAGTAAATATTATTAACTGTTGATCCTAATAATAATAATTATTATTATTACTTATTTCGAATTTTATTTGTAGGTGAATAATTTTTTCCATTTATCACGTTATATATTCAACGCAAATGGAAAATTATGTATTACACAATTAAATGTGTTTAGTTTTAACATTATTCTTCTGTTAAAAAATAACATTCCGAATTTATTTGTCCAATTTCCTATATGAGATAATGTTAAAACAGGGCCGATGTGCCGACGCTCTCCCTGTCGAAATTTTTTGGCCCCAATGAAAGCCACTCATATATTTATGGATGCTTGCCATGCAAAAGCTTAGGAGTCGGATAGGGCTGATCGGTCCTCAGCGTGAGAAAAGCAAGACGAAGATGCCCAAAGCCACCCTGGAACCGATTCGACAAATCCTACTATATAATCGGTTGATGCTCATTTATGATATTTATTTTTGTTTCCTAATAGTGATGGTCTGGACTCTTGAACAAGCTCGCTAAAATAAGCCACCCAGACATCTTCTGGTAGTCATTTGGTAATAATTCTTGGTCACTTCATGAATCGTTCGCATGTTGCATTCTTTTCGGCTTCGGATTTTTCGAGCAACATATCTTCGACCGCTCTGAAAATATCTCTAGGAGTTCACTCTTCATCAGTTTTATCAGAAATATTTTCAAGGATTATCATCTTTTGACAATAAGAAAGAAAATTGCACTTGCTCTCCACCCACGTTGATTCTAACCTCAAACCTGTCATCAGATATTTGCTTGGATACTGAGCAGTGCAGGCGTTTGTCTAAGATGTGGCGATGTGGAAAGTTTATTATCTACAAAATGCGCATGCACGGAGAAGAACGAATGAGCAACCTGAACATCTGGAGTGTAAGATTGACCATATTTCAGGTTTAACTATGGGACAGCCCTCTAGATGATGTAGCGTACCATCCGTGGAGTGTCAACATTTGAAGGTTTGCTTTACTATCCTAGAGTGTAAAGTTGACTATACTGGAGTGTAAACTTGATTACCACAAGAGTGTTAAATCTATCATGTTCAGATACTCAAAATGATTATATCTGATGGTCAGAACAACTATATCTCTGATCATCAAAACAGCTTCATCTTAGAATTAAATTCAGCAGCTGATCCTGATGACATTATATTGTGGATATTTCCTGCAAATGAAAAGTTGAAGGTTAAAGAATGAAATTATAGTTTGAGTAATTTATAATGTAATTGTAAGAGATTTACAATACAGGCATGATATTATAACATTATCTTATATTATTCTAACCCTAACCTGGAAAATGTTTGTCTCATGAGGTATCGAGACTTCTACATTAAGTAAAATGAATACTCACCGATATTCTGGATGCAAATCACAGCACAAAAATTTCAAAGCACACAACACTCCACGAATTACAAGTAAACTCATAATAATGAAACGTAACAACATAAGTCACCGAACTCGTCAAAGTTTTAACCTCTAGCGCGTCCCTTGTGAAAAATGGCGCTTCCTTCAACTTGCGTGCGCAACACCTAAATTGGAGATGGTTAACTTGACAACTCCAGAGTGTAAATTACGTTATCCTTGATAGTGAGCATTCCACCCTGGAATGGTCAAAATAAGTAAAATCAATATATATCCAACTTAACCAACCTAGAGTGTCGATTCAATCATCCCTGGAAGTGAGTCTGATTTTCTGCGGATAGTTCAGCTGAACATAAAAAAAGATTCTCTCTGACCAAAGAGAAAAAATGATTTATCGTACATGATACACTCTGGAAGGTCAAACTGACCATCAATATTTTGACACTCAAAGTTTGACACTCCATTTTTCTACATTTGCGCGTTCAGTCTGCTGTTGCAGCAAGTATATGAGAATCGGAGGGCGTATGCATTAATATTACCATTGCATTTCTTCTAGGAACAGGTCACTGCATATAATTTAGATAAATAGAATGGCCTACTTCGAATGTGGGTGTTACAAAAAAGTATTAGGAATGGGGATTAAAAGACGGTAAAAAAAAATTATTTCAGAATTTTCATGTCGTGTCGAGTTTAGCATATCTGTTTGGAGCCTTATCAAAGCTTCCTGTCGATCATCGAAAATTGGCGATAAGGTTGGGTTCAATCGTTCCCGATAGCCGCGTATCGCGCGATAATTACACCTTCGACGCGAAACGGGGTTTACGATCGTCTCGTAAATTATCTCGGACCTATGCATACGACTGCCGCATTATGGCAATCTACTATCGGTAGATGCGGGAATGTTACATTAAAATAAAAATTCGAATTTAATCAATTCCCTTGTATTAATTTTGAAGATTCAAAGTTCAAGAGATAATTCCCTAGAATCAAAATAAAGAACTGTGCAACTTCGGTTTATACGCCCATTCTTAGAAAAGAAGAAGCATTTTCTGGGACGACTGAAAAAGATCGAAAAATAAAGATTCAGACACTGTGAAATTTTCGAAAAAAAAGGAACAAGTAAAAATTCCGGACTGTGTGAGATTCCTAGGATAGGAAATATTCGGAAGATATGATTTATAAAATGATACAATTTTGAACAAGATGAAAATACTAGATTTGTAAATTCTTGAACCTACAATTATAAGATTGCCGAAGTGGCGTAATCAATATTCGACACTTCAAAATTCCGACATAAAAAAATTCACGAATTAAAAGAAAAAATTTTATTCAGAATTGTTCCAAAAATTTTCATCGATCAAGATGTCAAATAATTTATTGTATTGTTAATGAATGAATATTATCATTTGAAAACTGTTTTCAATTTTTGAAATCCGGGAATTTCCGCTTTCCGGAAATTCCGCGTTTCGGCAATTTTCTGTATGGAATCTTGTTTTTCGGGTATTTTCCAAATCGGTAATATTATAAAATTGTCAGGAATTTTCAAAGTCAGGATTTATATGTGAACGGGAATTTCATCACTCCGAGAATTCTGCATTCCAAATATATATACATGTTTTTCAGGGAATTTTGAAATTCATTTTTTGATATTTCTAAGTCGCCTCAAAAAGGGAATATTCGAAAGTGGAATTTCCGGATAATAGAAGACTTAACATTTGAATAAGGTACTATCTTCTGTTTGAACTGATCAATATGACAGAAATGTACCCTTGGATTAAAACTGTATACCTGATAATTTATTAATATTACCGAATTGAGAATTTCCCGAATAATTAAATTTCCGAGGAAAAATTGCCAAAATGAAATAATATTCATTTATTAAAAATGATTGTTAAGAAATTTGCACAGCATCAAAAACAATTATTATTCTTGTAACATAAAAAATAGCAGAACGCTCAGCAATGGAGTAGTTCATTTCAAAAAGCAAAAAGCTAAACAATGGGAAACATCATGCATACTTTGGACGCTGAATTTCTTTTTACAATCAAGAATATATTTTTTCCTAGTTTTTTATTCAGTGACACCAACAATAACTTTTTAAAAATACTTAACACATCAAATAACAAGATTTACAAAAGAAATGCATCTATTTATTATTGTTAATCCTTATATAAATGATAAGCAGAAAAAAATATACCGCAGAAAAAATTTTAGTTGATCAAAAAACGAAATACTTATATTATTGATGAATAAGTATGGTAAATTGAAGAAAGATTTTTTTGAATTGTCGAAATTGAGAAATTCTATTGTTTCGAGAATTTCAGTCTCGAAAATTTTATGTTTACGCCAAACGCTCCTGCCTGCAGCTAAAGTTGATCCTCGAGTTGACCTCTGTCTGTGCCTAAAACTGTCGGAAAATTCCCATATTTGGGAATAATTCCAATTTGGGATTTCTATAAAGTCGTAAATTTTTTATTTCGAATATTTTCTTTTTCGAGATTTTTCAGTCTTCCCGATTTTATCCCGAAAAATGAGATCAAAAGCGGATTGGAAAACAGATTGGCAAAAAAGGTGGGAAGAAGCTATGTTTAAATTGTTCTGAATATATTTTTCTGATCATGTAAGCTACTCGTATGAATAATAATTTATAAGAAGGGAAAAGTTTTACTCTTCGAGAACCTACTTTTCTTGTTTCTATTTCCTCGAACTTTAACTTCTTTCTCCAATGTAATTTCATCAGTTGAAAGCTTTTGAATAATCAGAATATTTTTAAATTGGAGCTGGAAACATATTACAGAGTTGTTAAGAAGAAAACAAGAGAATTATTGATCACGAAATGAATATTATTATAAATCCAACTGTTTTTGGCTGAAACTTTTACCATTCAACTATCTATGTAGGTATTTTGTTATTACTCCGTTTTTTTTGGTTGAAAATCAATTATTTTTACTGGAAATTTGTCTATTGCTTAGCTTATTTTAGTTGAAAATTCATCGCTTTCGTTCAAAATTTACCATTTGAGAACTTTTATATTAAAGTATCGACAATTCTCTTAAAAGACATTCTAGCTGCTTGAAGTTTTTCTTTTTCGCTTCGAAATTAAACTATTTTTATGATCATTCTACTATTTGATAAAAACAACTCTTTTGGGCGAAAATTAATTTATTTTGGCTAAAGATTTGCACGCATTGTTGGAAACTGGTCTCTCTGATTAACTCTATCCTTTATTTTGGTAAAACATTTTTTTTTTCGGTTTGCAATAAGAACTATTACATTTTTCATTTAAAATTCTTCTTTTTAGATCCAGAATTCATTTTCTGGGTTGAAAATTTAGATTTTTTTTCAAAAATTGCTTTCTCCAGTTGAAAATTCGTCTATTTTATCCAGAATTAAACAATTTACGGAAAGTCGTCATTCTCTGTTCAAGATTAAATTATTTCCTTGAAAATAGGCATTTTCGAATCGAAAATTCTACAACTTCTGTGGAAAATTCAAATACCTGGTTATAAGTTTACCTTCTCGGTTTGAAAATTCATCACGGTTGGTAGAAAATGGAACTGTTGGGATAAAACGAATTTTTTTTTAGTTTAGAATTTGATTATTTGGTCGCAAAGTTGATGTTCTTGTTGGAAATTCAACCCCCTTTTTTTAAAAAGACATCTGTTTTAAATTATAAGTTTACTTTGTTGTGTTCTAAATTAACTATCAGTGTTGGAAATGTAATTACATGATTAGAAATTTATCTTTATTAGTTCAACATTTGATTTTTTTGAGGAAATTCGACTTTTCTGTTGGAACCTTAACCTTTCTTTTTGAGAAGACATCCTATTCGATTTAAAATTCACTCTTTAAGGTTCTTAATGCAACTACTCGTGTAGGAAATTCAATTACTTTGTAGAAAATTCATCTTTTTGGATTTGATATTTGATCGTTTGGTTTAAAATTGAATCGTTTTACTAAGGATTGAACTTTTTTGTTGCGAGTTCGCCTAGTCTGTTGAAGAAAACAACCTATTTGTTTGATAATTTTTTCGAAAGAGACTTTACTATTTGCATAAAAATGGAATATTTCGGTTGAAAATTAATCCTTTTAGGTTAAGAATTTCACTGTTTTGTTAAAAATTTCACTGTTTCGTTAAAAATTTGTATTTATTCAAACGAATTTTTGACTGTGCCATCTATTGACGAGTCGTCCTTTTTGAATGAAAATTTGAAAATCCAAACTTGTAATAAGTTTATTTTTCCTGGTAGAGAACTTTTTTACTGGAAACATAAGGGAGCATTTTTGCCTCTCAAAGAATTGACAAATACATCGTTAAGGAAATATTTTAAATTCTGCTTATGATCCTTAAAAAAAACATTAAAACTCTTTTGAAAAAGGGGAGATTACGGTCAAAATTATTGGTTTTAGATGTTTTAGGGTATTTTCAAGATTTTAGGGGGATAATATGTGAAAAAAGGGATTGGGCAAAGGAGGGGACAGATTAAAACTCCCATATCGTTCCTACTATTTATCTAGCTTATTTCCCAGAAGTTCCTTATTTTCAAGATTTGTATCCTATATAGTACCCTGTTTCCAGTCACTAGCCTACATTTTAAAAATTTTCATTAATCTAATCCCACCAAACATCCCACTCTTTGTAAGCCATATGTATCTTGGAATCTCTGTTTTAGTATCTTTTGAGATTCTTAGAATCCTTTTAAGAATTATGATTGCTTTTTAGGTCTAACAAATATTTTTATGGATGATTCGCAACTGAACTTGGAATATGAATAATTTCAAGTTACGCACTAAGAAACTGTGACTGTTTATATTTTTTATATGTTATTTAACTTATTTTGATTTATTGACTTCGTTTTTTTAATAGAGTTTATGCTTTATTTGTTTCAGGTAAGTTTCTGCTGGATCTCAAGTTTTATCTCATTTTGCGGCCTCCTGGTAAACAGAAATGATTTATTATTATAGGGCGATTGATTGCATTTTTTACAGGTCGCTCAAAGTGTACCCTATATGCACTACGAAACCCTATAAAAATTAATAACATAATAATAAGCAATATTATATTTTTAAACCATTGTTTCTTTCAACCTTGATTGATTATTGCCTTGATCTGAATGAAAAGTTATCAACTTCGCGAAAACCACTTCTCATCTCTATCCTGAGGGAGTGTCTGAAAACATTTATAAATTATTTAAGCAATCGATTGGGAAACTTGATACCATTATAAGTAGCAAAAACTCTCAAAACCAAATTTGTCGCTTATGGGGTTTTTAGACCAGGACTATTTATATTTATTTCTTTACAAGAAGAAATACTTGTTTTCTGTATAAATATTATGATGACTAACAGCTTAGAAGTGTTTAACTACTCTTAAATAGTTTTGTTCATTTTCACCGAGAAATGTTTGGGATTCCTAAATCATTTATGAAAGTATAATAAATTAGAATCGGACGCACGCATTGTAAAAGGTTTATAGATATGTGTGTTTACGAATTTTAATGAAGACAATGTTACAATTCTGAGGAAGAAATATTAGAACCGAAAACCCAGTTTCAGAACAAAAATTCGAATTATAAATGAATTGCTGGGGAATATGTGATAATCTGAAAATTGAAAAAAAAATTATAACAAATAATCATTGACTCTATTAAAATTCAGGCAAACATGAGACAGCATGCAAAACTGAAAATTATATATCCTTCGGAATGGAAAATATATTTTTAGAGAGGATTCCATTTTTAAACAAAGTTCGAAATTAATTTGGTTTTCCGATTTTAGTACAAAAACACGAATTCCTAAAGACTCGGATACCCAAGCCGATTTTCGGAATTTAGTCAACCGGATCTTAATAGAGAGGAAAATGTTGAATTTTTGACTAAAATAATGAATTGGAAAAAAGTGAATTCCCAATACATGGCGAACATTTCAGCCATAGAATTTTTCAATTGGAAATAATGAATAGTGGAATTCAATAAAAGACAAATTTTCAAATAAATGGTTGGAACAATTGCAACTTCAAAAAAAAAAAATTATATTTCACGGTTGCTACAAGAGTCTGGCCGTAAAATTCCATGAATTTTCCAGGTTTAATTTTCAAAACATTCTAGGGCGATTTTTCGAAGAAATTAATTCATCTGCATTGGATTGTAACACATTATAACGCGATGCCAATAGTGGTGATGGTAATCTTGCTGACATCTTCCCGCGCTAGTCTGAACTTTTAAAATGCAAAATAAGATTTCGTATGAATTTTCAAGCATATAATTCGCTATGGAATATTCAATTATTAAGACTTTGAAATAGAGACAATTAAAAAAGTTCCAGTCCAACAAAATTTTTGAATTTATTTCAAACGAAATAAGAGTTTTCATTTTAGAAAAATGTTCCAACTGAATTATAAATTTTCAAGTTCAAGATACAAATTTCCGAACAAAATATTAGAATTTTTTATTAAAGAGATGAATTTTCAGCGGGAAAAGATAAACTTTCAACCAGAAACGGAAAACATTCTGATTAAATTGTTAAATTTTTTACCGAACTGTATTTTTCATCAAAGAAACAACAAATTTAATCAAATTGTGGAATTTTCAAGCCAAAAATACGAATTATCGAACAAAATATTAGAATTTGTAAGCACAGAGATTAACCTTGAACACAGAAAAATAAGGCTTCAACAAAATACATAAACTTAAAGCCACAAAATAGCTGAAAAAACAGTTTTCTACAAAACAGTTGAATTTTCTATAAAAAAGTTAATTCAATGATCAAATATTTCAATCATTCGTCACGATGGTTGAAACAGGAACCCAGAAAGACAAATTTCTATCAAAGAAATATACATTTTTAACCAAAAAGTACGGCTTTCCAACCCATATGTGGAATTACAAACAAAACATTTCAACCTTCAACCAGAAAAAATTAATGCCTGATCAAAAATATAACAGTAGATTTCTCGAACGAAAACGAATAAATTTTGAACCAACTACAGTAAAATTTTCCTATTCAACTTTTTAGAATTCAGATTGAGTGAAGGTCAAAAAACGAGAATGAGTGAAATAGTATGAATAGAGAAAATGATGGAAAGCCTGCGATGAATGAATATTAATTTTGGTAATTCAAGATTGAAGAGTAATAGTTTGAATAGAGATTGAAGTTCATTTTTAATAACATTCCAACATTAGCTTGAAAAACAAGAAGTTTTTGCCCATTAGTGAAAAAGTAAGCATAAAACTCGGCTTGACAGTTACAGGAATAAGAAGACATCATTAAAACATTTATTAATAGAAATATTTTGCGTTTGGCAAGAATTCTGAATTTTTTTTTCTCTTAAATTCCAAGGAATCTAATACTTCTAAAAACCTATATGAAATCCCGGACAAAGTAAAAAAAATAAGTAGAAGACGAAATGAACCCAAAATTTTATGATTATTCGATTACTGATTTTTACTGCCGAGTAATTTTTTCTTGGAAGAAATACTCACCGACGTAGAGAAGCGTTTTTGTTCGAAAACAAATATTTTGAAATAATTAACATAAAATGACGTTGAGGGTGAAGCAAGGTACAAATATAACCTCGAAAATAAGTTACTCGAACTTTTTCAAATAAAGCGATTATTAGTAGGAGATTTTTTGCACTTCGAGACTCCACAGTCCCGGAATCAAGAGTATTCTACTTGAAAAAGAGTTTTGTTTGTTTCTACGCTAAAACTAAGGGCACATGTTATCAAAAAGTGCTCTTGCGACTCTTACTGTCAATGTAAACATACCGGCGGAATCGTTATGAATAAAGCGCACCGATTGGATGCCGGAATGGTGGAACGTCACGTGACTCCGATTAGTAAATTTCAAATCTCGAATTTCCGATCGTGAATTTTGATATATTCGTGAGCCTTTTTTTTCATTAACTACCCAGTATTTATACTGGATTCATTGATCTTAATCATTTGATTATTGAACTTGATAAATTTTCGAGTACTTCAATTTTGAGTCATTATCGAAAAATCAGATTTGTATTTGTATTTTAGTCACGTGGTCTACCATGAAACGTCAGGTCTGTTAACTTATTGCTGTTCGCATTCCGGTATTCATTGTTCTTCCTCGAATACAAAATTATAATCAATTATAGTACCTACTACCTCGTAGAATTTTCTCGACAATTTTCACCGAAACTTTTTCCAAGTGACATCCTCCGAACTTCGGGGCCCTGAAGTATAAAAGTTTCAACCATTTCGTAATGACGTTTGATTAATTTGCCAAAAATTCGATTGAACTACTTTCGAGGTTAGATTTTCGTCAACAATTTTTGTCGTCAATATTTTGTTCAGTAGGAAGTTATCAGGAGTGTTCATTCAAAATCAGAGAATTTGAAGACAAAATGAGTTCTCGTATTCTTCCTTTTGTTCGGTGTCAACAATTCAGAAACGTGTCAAGTGCTCATGAGATTTCCCCGCTCCCAAGGTCAAGGTTATTTCAATTCCTAAGAAACATCCCAGGATTTAAGAATATTCACCAGTCGGAAAATGGTATTTCAAGTTGAAATTCATTGTTCATTTATACCTAATTTAGAGAAACAAATAGTTTTTGAGAAATATCTGAAAAAATTGAAATATTCCTAAAAGTTGATTATTTAAAAATGATACTGCTTTCTAAATTTAGAGTTTCACGATTTACTAAGTGTTTGCCAGTACAAAAATTTTCATTTCAAAAATAGATTTTCACTATCGTCACAGATTTTCTTCTCTCATTAAAATTTTTTATTCAGAGAAAAAGTAACCATAACAGAAAAAGGTGTCTTGATCATTGAATGTAAGTTTGTTCTGTCAAAATATTTCTCAATGGCGATGAATTTAATTTAAGTATAGGCAGATGCTAAATTTACGGACTGTCCGTACGCTTAGCTCTAACTACACGGACAATCTAAACGTACGGACTTTCCGTGCGTCTAGCCCTTAACACGCAGCTGGGCTATTGGTACGGATAGCCTGAACGTACGAACTGTCCGTAATACGGATACTCCATAAATATAGACACTACCGAAGAGATAATATTGACGTCCAATTGGATAATTCCTGAATAATAAAATTTCCCAATTTTGAGACTTGAAAAACTTATTTTTCAATCAATCACATCTGTTTATTATTACTACAAATATTTGAGACTTTGATCGTTGAAAATTTTCCCAATTATTTTAAGTCAATTCGTTTTCTAATTCATGTTCAAATTTGAGATAACAGTAATAAAAGAATATATTTTTCGATCAAGAATTTCTTAGAAAATGTACACATTGTTTAGGAAGAAATATAATTTTTTTGCTTTTCAAAATGAAAATACTTTTTAACTGAACAATGTCATTTTCTTAAGGTCACAAGAACAATTTTTCTATATGCTGGCCTCAAAAAAAAAAAAAAAATGATTCGAAGAGTAATTTTTTATTGTTATCTTAAACTCAAAAAATAATTTTGAAAAATAAGTGAATATTCGAAAATGTTGGGGAAAGTTTTTCTAGACAAATTATTCAATTAATGTTTTATACATGGGAAAGTATTATTGTTGAAGATATAATTTCTCTATTGTCCAAATTCGGGAATTTGCCAATTTAGTAATATTCCTAGCTGTAGACATAAATAAATCATAAATTTACGAAATTCAGATTTAGTTTGTGTATTAAAAATCAAACAGTAATTGATTTATAGATTTCAAAGTTTAAAAATTTAATGTTTTAATTCGAAAGCCTTAGTGGCTGTAGAAAATCTGTAGGTATTACATTTCCAAATTACCCGATTCCTAATTGAACGATCTCATTAAATGCAAATCCTATTAAAATTTTTTTTCCAGTCTAAAATATTCAATTTTTGAGACATTTATTTAAAATATTTTCGGTTCGAACGAAAGAAAAGTTTTTAGCATGTGTCAATGTTCGACTGGAAATTTCATGGAGTTTCGAAAAAATGACTAGAACTTCTTTGATCTCTCTATTCTACTGCCTCACAGTGGTCTGGAGGACCAAAAAAGTTGGCCATAAATCGAAAATCGAACTCTTTTTTTTTTGCGCTTCCAAGTACACTAATTCATTATTGACATATTTATACATCAAATTAGCAAAAGGAAAGCGCGCTTAGTTATCTATACGACTGCAGGGAACGCTGCAAAGTCAGCTATTCAGATGTTTGCGTGGAGCGTGCTCCGCAACGTCAAAGTTCGCGCTCAGTTTTAAGTGGTATTATGTTACATAAAAAAGCTAAATTTCTGGTTTTATTATGGGGACGGCTGTTGAAGGTATGTATAATGAGTTTTTAATGCGTGTCGATCGTTATGTGGGCTATCAGGATATTTTTAAGTAAAATAAAAAAAATCTCTATCGTTGCAAAAACCTATTCATATAGTTGTAGTTTAACGCGGTTTACTCAAGATTCAAATTGGATTATCTATCTGGAGGCCAATCGATCAAGAATTTTTAAAATTTAGCTGCACATGTTTGCACCATTCGTCACAATCGGTTTTTTTTCGTGAGCGCTCGTGCGCTCGTCATTGGACCAGGTAGGCATTTTTCGCATGGGATTTATGGAATCTCCACGTTTTGAGACCTTCTGATTCCGAAAAAGTAGTTTCCACCTTATTATCTGTCTGTGTGTCTTCGTTGACGTTGTCTTCTTTATACTCCATAACTTTTGAAAGACTAATCGGATTGAATTGGCCTTAGGGAACACATTTTGAGGGACCATAAAGACAATTGAGGTTCGTTAACCAGCTTTTCTTTCATCCTCATCATTTTTTTCCGATAAAAACAAAATTGTCAGAGTTATGGTATTTTCAAAATTCAAAAATATAGAAGAAAATGAGAATTTTAGTCAAATAACGCGAGATTGAAAAGGAAGCCAGAGAGAAAAATGTTTCTTCGTGGGAGATCTACAGTATCGTGAATACAACTTTTTGAATTTTCTCAAAAAATTGAAAATTCCCATTTTGATCGCAATAAAAAGAAAAATAATCTTTGAACTCGATAACTTTCGAGAGAATGATCATATTCGATCGCATTTTTGCACCCATTTCTAGGGACCAAAAAGACAAGTCAAGATCGTTGACTAGCTCTTTTGGATCAAAAATAAATGAGGGGGAGCATTTTGAAAATTTTGTTGGACTTTTTTTCCAAGACTCCAAAATTGTAAGTACAGTTTCTTGTAGTAGGTGAAAAGTGAAACAATTCATCCCCATGATTTTTTTTGATAAAAACCAAATTATCAGAGTTGTGGCATTTTAAAAATCCAAAGATATGAACGAAAAGTAGAATTTCAAGCCAAATAACGCAAGATTGGAAAGAAAGTCAGGGAGAAAAAATGTTTCTTTTTGGGAGCCATACAAGATCGTGAATACAACATTTTGAATTTTCTCAAAAAATCGAAAATTCAAATTTTGATCGTACAAAAAATAATGAAAAAAAAAAAAAATTCATTTCGTTATTCAACCTTGCATTTGAATTCCTTGACCTCGAAAACCCCCGACTGCGAGTTTTCGCGAGCGTCATGGAACTTTTTCGAAAATCGGTCGGCCATTTTGAATCGGCCATTTTATTTTTTGAAATTTTGATTACATATTTGAATTCCTTGACCTCAAAAACTATAGGATACCGATTTTTGCGCTATTCTGTTGAAAATTCGATTTATGGCCAACTTTTCGGGACTTCCAGACCACTGTGTGCCTTGATAATTAAGTTTTTATAGCGAATTCTATTTCAACAACGAAAATTGGACTTTTTATAAAAATACATAATTTTTTAATTTTTTTCCTCTGTCACGGCCACCCTGATTATTTGGAGAAATCAGGTGAATAAAAGAGGGTGAAATATTAGAGTACAAAAGAAATAGGGACGTTGTTCATAAAATTGTGAGAGTAATAAACTTGAAGGAATAGGATCATCACGTGGGAGAAGTAGAAAACATCATCTCTTTCTGAAAACATAGGTTTTCTGTCGTATGAAAAGAAATATCGTCTTTCATCATATCTTGAATCTCAGAAATTACCTGATTTATATTATTATCAATAAATATTAAAGACGCACCCAGCCGGTACGTGCCAGTAGTCAGAAATTCACTTCTTGAAAGTAGCTAGTCACTTTCAATTTTGCAACACAAAGTAATTGCATTTACTCTTATTTTTACAAAACTCTATTAAGAACTTTTGAGTGACAGCTTTTTTACTTTTTTTCGAAGGCGTATGTTAGTCAAGAACAAAGAAATCAATGTTTATCTGAAATAATTAATTATTAACTAAAAAATTAATTGTCAATAAAGCAGTTCTATCTTCTTTTGAAATTATTTATTCATCTTATTACTATATAATTATCTAATTATCAAATTATCTTCCTAAAGATCATCTTCTGTCTTCTTAAATCGTTGAATCTTAAACCAAAAGAACTATTTTTTTTTCTCTAAAAAACTTTCTATAAATTTTCGGGAATTTCGATTTATCAACCACAGGAGATATATTTTCTACTGAAAATGAAATAATTTGATTTTCATTCGAAAAATTGATGATTAAGTAGAAAAAAAACTAATTTTTAACAAAATAGTTGAATTTTTAACCGTACAGATAAATTTTAAACTAAATGGGATGAATTCCAAACTAAGAATAGCATCGTTAAATGTCAATTCAATGAAACTAATTTCTTACAAAGGATTGAATTTTCAAAAAGAAAATACGAATTTTTGGAAAAACTGTTGAATTCCAAATCAAATATTAATCTCCTATTCGAAGAGATGACCTTCTTTTAGAATACATAAAATTATTATCAAATGGTTGAATTTTCAGTATTAAAAAATTAAATAAATAAAAAATGAGTTTTTGAGAAAGAAGTTGAGTTCCCAATCACAGAGTTGATTTCCGGACTAAAGTAATAAATCAAAAACGAACAAAGAACAAATTTTTGGCGATGTACTACTACTTCTGATAAAGAAATTGAATTCTCAACAAAATTGTCCAATTTCCAACCTAGAAGATGCATATCCAACTAGACTGATGAATCTCTAAGTAAAATAGTTGAATTTTCGAAACAAGGAGACGAATTTCAAACGAAACAGTTAAATTTTATACCCAAGATAATAATCTTCTATAAAAAGTGTTAAATTTTGAACAAACTAATGATATTTCCAAACAGAAAACGACTACTCTTCGAAACATTGTTTAATTTTGAACCGAAGAGATGGCTTTCAAACATGAGCGGTTAAAATTTAGCCTAAATAGTAGAAATTCAACCAACAAATACAAATTTCTAGCGAAAAAGTTAGATCTTAAATCAAAAAGGATGACTTTCTAACGAAGTCATTGAATTTTTAAACAGAAAATTAATTTCTCGCTGAAATATTGAAAATATTAACCCATACATACAAATTTGCAACGGGAAAGTTCAATATTCATCAAAAAAAGATGACTTGAACAAAATTGTTGAATCTTGTTTAAGGATTTGACCAATTGGTTAAAAATTCATCTTGGTTGGTTTGGGATCAACTATTCAATCGAAATATCAATTGTTTTGTCGATTCTGTGTCCTTCGTGCCTTAAATTTGAACGGAATTGTTGGAAAGCTATCTTTTTATTCAAAAATTTAACTCGAATATTCCGTTTTGGATTCTAATTTTTTATAGAATTCAACCCATTAGTTAAAAATTCATCGATATCATCAAGGATTCATTTTTTTACATTCTCATCATTCATGATTGAGAAAGTATTCGAATCGTCTGAAATTTCACATCTTGAATTTTCAACGGATCTCCACGTTTCGAATCCCCCTGGAGCCGAAAATCAAGTTTTGGCGATGGTGTCTGTCTGTTGGTCTGTTTGTCCGGCCGTCCGGCTGTCCGGCCGTCCGTCCGTAAACACGATAACCCACGAAAAAATGGACGGATCAATTCGGCCTTTGACACACTTGATGATTGGTGCAAAAGGAAGGA
>WSXT02199077.1:0-18927 GCA_011762715.2 Neuroterus valhalla
ATCAAGGACAATATCCCCCTCTCTGCAGCTTTCTCTCTCTCTATCCGTGGTTTCTCTTTCTCACTGTGTTTGTGGTGTGGGACTGTTTACTCAACTTACGTGAGCGTTTCCAGTCAACTTATCTGGAAGTCAACTTAAGTGAAGGTCAACTTAAGTGAAAGTTCACTGTATCTGATATGAATGGTGGAGAAGATAAAACTTCATGTTCCACAGTTTTGTTCTTCGACGGAGGCTTGAAAAGATTTGGTTTCAATTATAATTTCGTAAAAAATTTTCACATTGCAATTGTATTATACAACAGTGTCATTGTGAAATCCAGATAACACCGACTGGCAAACGTCAAAACGTTTGTAAATTTTGGTGAAAAAAGAACGTTTCCAAATTTTCGTATACTTCCGCACATTTTGGATACCCAGACTGGACAAAACTTTTTATTAATATTTGATAAACATTAGATCAAGCAAAATTTGAGCAGAATAAATTTCCAAACGTCTCTAAAATATGGGCGATACATTTATCAAACGTTTACAAAACGTTTATCCTACGTTCGAAGAACGTTTGCAAAACGTTTTGAAGAGGTTAAGAGAACGTTTGATCGAAAAGAAAATTGTTTTTAGAAGCTCATATACATTTAATGGTATTTAGACCATACCCTTATTATTTGTAATGATAAATTTTCCGTGTCTTTTCTTATAAACGTATGTTTGAAAGTCGTATATATAGTAATCATCATATTCTCCTGCCACTTGCGGAATGATCACGCCATTTATTGGATGAATTTTCTGATCAAGCGTTTTCCAAATGTTTAAAAAACATTTGAAATACGTTTGTCACTCCAAATCCTATTCGTCAAACGTTTGTGAAAGGTTTCGAAAAGTTTTGGTCACTTCAGTCTCAATAATCAGCGAAAGTATCCAGCATTGTCTAAACGCTTTTCTTACCAAAAATTCCGAACGTTTTTGGTTTCCCAGAAAACATTTTAAAAACGTTTGTGTGCTATCTTGGAAGCGAACACTATGCAATAATGCGAAAAGTTTAATGCGAGATGTTTAATTGATACTCTTTCAATAACTTGTATTTATATGTATAAAGTTTTATAATCAAGCGTATAAATAACAAAGAAGTTGAATAAAGTTCAAAGTGGTGTGTACATTTTTTTAATGACCAAAAAATCTTTTGAAAATGTTGTTTAATTTTCTATACCTCATTTTTCAATTTTCAATAAACTAATGCGAACTTTTGAGTAATAATATTTCCCAAACATTAAAATCATTATTATATAGATTGAATAGAGGAAATATATATTTTTTCCCCTGAATCTTATCAATAGAACTTTATAATTATTTAGTAATGATAAATTATTTTACTATAAATTCTCGAAATTGAGTCATTGGAAATGTCTTGATAGAGGAAATGCATAAATTTTTCTGGACATTTAGAGAATAAAGAGCGTCTAATGAGGAGTTGGAAATAAACCGAAGATTACAAAGCGTTAAGAGAGAATTCAAAAATTCTTCAAAGATTATGGAGGCCTGAAGGAGACGTTAGTAAAACTTAAATACTTATTATTAGAGGCAAGATCTTCAATGTAGGGGCTGCATGCTATGCAGAGAAAATATCTCCAGAGGCGGCTTGGGGGAGCTAATAGAATAAGCAGCCGCAAAGGAGGGGCAATGCTTAAGTAGGATCTATATTTCAACTCGGGTTCTATGGTAATTACTTTAGAGGTCCAATATTTGCACATTTTTGTTTATAAAATTAAACTTCGGATCGAATTCAGTTGCGGGTGAACATAGACCTGCCTTTTTTTTTGTTCTGTTATATTCTATATGTTCGGAAATTCTGGTATTTTTCTGGTATATTAAGGTGTTTAATCTTGTCCGTTAATTCCCAAGTATTTTCAAGGCTGTAGTATGACTTTCTTATGATATTAAAAAGAATAAATTCAATATTCTTGAGAGGTTGTATAGTGGTGAGCCAATGAAGGAGGTAAGGGGTCTGAGTAGCTTCTGAATCTCAGGAAATTAAAAGCTGTTTGATCTATTCCAGTGTTAGTCCATCATTCCTTCAACATTTTGTTCAGATTATTCTGGAAATTGCTTGCAGGATTTTTAAAGATTTGGTATGTGTTTCTGTCTTCCGAAAGTGTTCACATTTTGTGTATCTAGTCTTCTTTTTCTATCCCATTTAATTACAGATGTTAACTCCTTTTTCGTAATATGAATTTAGTTAGATCCAAGATAGTTAAGTTCTTTCGCGATGGTTCTGAGGGTTTTATTTTCAATACCTAAGATGTAATCTATGAGTGGGAGATTTATTTTATTGTAGGGCATGGAAAAGTCTCCTTCAAGAGACAGAATCTCTGTTCCTTTTTTTAGATTAGGACAATTTGCTCCGGCCCATTAGGGATAAGATACCCGATTTTGAAGATCCTGATCTCATCTATGGAGTGAGATGTACTGATTATGAAGGGTTAAATGAGCGCAGAAAAAGAGAACCCTAGGGACCACAATTTCTAAACACAAAACATCACAAAACAAAACACAAAAAAAGGCAGGACCATGTCAACACGCAACTGAATTGAATCATAAGTTTATTTTAGCAACGAAAATGTAAGAATATTCTACCTGGAAAGTAATTACCACTAAAAAACATGTTAGAAATGTTCCATATTGTAAAAATGAAAGTACCGTCGCGAACATAAGAGTTTAAACACATGTAATTTGTTGAAAAGTCAATTAAACGTCCCATAGAACGTATAATGGATTTCCCGTGAAACACATTGGACGCGAGCAGTGTGAGAATGTTTTAACAGCTAATATTATAATACCGGAAAAATAATAAACAAACGCAAAAATTTCTACAAGCTGAGAGGAATCAGGAAATGGGAGAATATGTTATATGCAGTTATGTGGATGCCTGTTACAGAGAAATTTGGAATTAAAAATAAATTATCCAACGAAAAAAGAATTTGATGGTCCTAAAAAAGGCCTTTTGGTATATAAGTGTAATCGGTGAATCACTTTGTTCAGAAAGAAACTTGCGACAATTGCTCAACCGAATTCAGCATCTCTCGATTCCGTTGGTGGTGTTATATCCTGATCCTCGGCATCAGATTCTGGAGGTTCTTGTATTTTTTTACTATCTAATATCTCACTATCAGTAAGTTCATTAACAATTATGATATTCGTGTTCACATCAACAAATTTTCGAAAGCTACTTCTGTGAATCCCAATATTTTTCGTAGATCATACTCTTCTTCAGAAGTACCATCTGATGAATTTTCGACTTGTCCTTGTGTTGCAAGATTTTTCACATTAGCTTCCACGAAGCCAGCTTTCCGGAAGCTATTCGCAATTTTATCGTTAGCAGCATCAGTCGAAGCTTTATTCAAGTCGAAAATAGCATCCAATAAATTCAAATCAGGCACCTTAAATATCTCATTTAAAGCCTTAGGCAATCTTCTTATAATTACCAGCCAGTTATTTGCTCAAGGCTTCTTAATGATTCCTTGATCCATTGTTTGCAATCATGCAGTCAAATTTGGTGGTGTATAAACTTGTCCCCTTCTTCAAAGTTTGAATTAGGACTTTTTGATTAGCCGTAGAATTATAAACAAGTAGGAGAACTTTCCGATTTTTTCTTTGGAGCTTGTAACCAATTTTATGAAGCCAGTCTTCATTTACCGAACTGGTCATCCAAGATTTCACATTGCTCTCGTAATTCACTGGTTGATACTTGACTGCCTTGAAACATCGTGGATCCTTAGATATGTAACACGAGTTTTTTTTTTTTTACCACCGGGACAAGTTAGAGATTGAATGTCAAAGATGCATCCGGAAAATATTTTTTAAAAACGACCTATTTCATCTGAATTGAAGATATATTCCATCGCATACACTACTAATAAGCTATTCCTATTATGAAACTTTTTTAACTACCTAGAGCTAGGTTTGCAGTCTTTGAATCCTAAGTGAGTTGCAAAGGATCCACCTTTTTCTTGCAATCTGGATCAGATAAGCGAATATTCTGGTTCCGAGCAGATTCTATCCATTCCAAAATCGATGAGTCTGACAATAAAAAATGAATCCCGAAATCAGCAGCAATTTGCTTCTTCCTTTCAACTCCTTTCTTGACGCATCGAATGAGTTTTACTTTTTCACTCAATGATAATGTTGTATACTTAATCTCTTCCATACTCGAGAAGTTGTCCAAGTCTATGTCCTATCAACATTAGACTACACGAGCACTTAATCATCATTTGTATAAGCAGTTCCATCTCTGTCACACACGTCAACCCCCACCATTCGTAACGGACTAATCACATGCAACCGCCTAAGCTACAAATCTGAGTTCGTCACATTAGTTAGTTACATACTTATGTACTTCGAATCAGAGAGGTTATCATCACGGCAAGGCATGACACTTTCTTCGAATTATCAAGAAACAGCCAAAGAACAAAATTCGTATCATCGAAAATTTGAATTATATTGAGGTTTCACTGTATTATTAACCCGAATTCCCAAGACCTGAGGCCAAAATAAAAACACCTTTCCACCTCATCAAAATTGTTCTAAAGAATTCAAAGTTATTGATATTATATTTTCCGAAGAATCTCTTATTCTTATAGATGGTCCTTCAATGTATGGGAAAGCTTTGCCATTCCTTCTGTGATTTTTCAACCACTTTTGTTCCTTAGTGTTTTCCAAAGCGTTATTGATTTCATAAACCTTTTCTTTGATAACACCATGAATTTATGGAAGAGTTTAATCATTCAATTAATTGATTAAACGAACCTACCTGTGTGAAGTTCAATCATAATTATACTAGCCCTCTCGTCCGAATAGATCACAAAGTAGTACCATCGTATCTGCTTGGTTCGCGCTACAACTTTCAAAGACCAAGGAAAA
Source organism: Neuroterus valhalla (assembly GCA_011762715.2). Classification (NCBI taxonomy): domain Eukaryota; kingdom Metazoa; phylum Arthropoda; class Insecta; order Hymenoptera; family Cynipidae; genus Neuroterus; species Neuroterus valhalla. Next base: position 4,911 of record WSXT02199077.1, read on the forward strand.
AAAAACTTTCCCCTGGCTCCCTCTACAACTTTCCAGGACAGGTTCGTCATTAAATTTGAAGAATTAGCAACAATATCGTAACTCAATAGTTTTTGGGGAAAACACGGCTTGTCCTGAAAGAAATGCCGTAGGGTAGGGAGGGCCTGATCTATTCGAACGAGACGGCTAGTATAATTATGATTGAACTTCACACAGGTAAGTTCGTTTTATCAATTAATTATACTACGCCGTCTCGTCCTCTAGATCACAAAGTAGATGTTTAAAGAATAATTTAGTGAGTCACATGTTACAAATACCTTTATTTAGGACTTATAAAGCACAAAAAGAACAGAATTAATAACACAGTGAAACTGAGAGAACAAAACTTTTTAGAAAGCGTTGATTGAAACAGTATGAAGAGATCTCAATCCTAATTTCAAGCAATCAGTCGTCCTGTATACCCAACCTATCCAGTGTCCAATCTGCAAAACGCTCTTTGGGGGCTAACGGTCTATTGTAAAACCTCGCAAATACATTTGAGCCCTCAGTCCAGCCTGCAGCTTGCCTTATTGTTTCTACATTTAAGCCCTCCCTAAGCGCTGCTGAAGTTGCCGCATGGCGAGTGCTGTGGCTTAAAAAAATAGATGTATCAATACCACTTTGTGACAATCCATTTTTAATCCACCAACTCAACGTTTGACTAGTAAACTTTTTGAATGGTTTTCTGTATGTAATGAAAAGATAGTCTTCCTTGACTCCTCTTAGGTTGTTTGTCGCATCTAAATAGGCTACTAGTACAGAAGCCACACAAATCTTGGGTTGATCTTCAAAATAAGGAATCCATAACAATGGTTGGCACTTATTCGGGGCCGAAGTTTTGATATTCTCCGGAATTTTAATTAGGATTTCACTAGGACGTAAGATAATATTTGAAATAATTATCTTACTTAAGGTTTGCACTCTTTGTGCAGTCACAAGAGCCAATAGAACTGCCAACTTTATTAATAATTTAGGTAACGATAAACTCGCATGTGGGTACCACCCGCTGAAGAAACTTAGCACCGGAATCGGGTCCCATGTGTACTTATATTTAGGTGCTGAAGGCTTAAGCTTAGAGAGGCCCTTAAAAAACCTCTTAACTGCGTCGTCAGAACCCAAATCGAAAGGAACTATTAGCGAAATTGCTGATCTATATGTATTAAGAGATCCGTAAGCCATTCCTTTCTCCACTAGGGTAGTTAGAAACTCAGGGACTGACGAGATACTTGTATTATACGGATCGAGCGATTCTCGTGCACAGCATAACCACCAGGTCTTGAGTCCAGAATCATACTGTTTCAGGGTTGATTCGGCCAGTGAAGCTTCTATAACAGCTAGTCCTTTTTCCGGAACATTCCTTAATGAGAAAGCTTTCCTGATAGCCTGCCTGCACCCAGGGTAAGGGAAGCTGAGAGTGGATGAGGATCCCTGAATGGTGAAATAAACAAATCATGTGATGGGTGAAAAACTAACATTTCCCCAATTAATAATCTCTTAAACAAAGGGACCCATACTTGAGTGGGCCAGTAGGGAACAACAAGAATACTCTTTGTTTTGTCATTAATTATTTTTTGGATGACCCGTAAAATCAAACTGAACGGAGGAAAGGCATAGAAAAAATACTTCTTCTAATTAACAGTGAATGCGTCTACTGCAATAGAATTCGGATCTCTCTGCCAAGATATATATTTTTCACATTTGGCATTGTTTATTGACGCGAATAAATCTATATCTGGCTCTTTCCAGTGCCTTTTGATTTTTCTAAAGTATTTCAAACCCGATTCCCATTCGGTGCCCATCGAACGAATTCTGAATTCGCTATCCACTTCGGTGTTCTCCTTGGAACAAATGTATGAAGCAAATATCCAGATATTCCTTTGCTCACACCATTGACAGATTTCCTTAGTTATTCCATGCAAATGTGGGTATTGAACTCCGCCCATTCTGTTAATGTATGCCACGGCGGTTGTATTGCCAATCCTTAGAAGAATCTCACAATCCTTATAATTCTTGGCAAAACACTTCAGACTATAGAAAGCCGCTACCAACTCTAGATAGTTGATATGGAATGATCTTTCCATCTTACTCCACCATCCATGAGACTTTTGAGCATTGCAGTAAGTACCGCAGCCACAAGTGGATGCATCTGAGAAGATTTCTAAGCAATAATTATATTGCCTTATAGGTTGGTATGCGTGCCTGATGATATTTTTCCACCAAGTAAAGTCCTCTGAGAGGATCTCAGACAGATTCACATCACCATCGTATATTCCATGAGAATGTTCAAGCCAAAGGAACTTCTCTCTTTCAAAACCTTTTGTGTACAGAAGACCATATCTTACTGCAAGGCAACTTGATACTAATAATCCCACAAAACTACTAAATTCTCTTATACCACATTTTTATTTATTTTGGAATTTAACAATCATCTCGAATATTTTAGAACGCTTTGTATCAGGCAGCTCGACGCGCATACTGACACTATCGAAGTTAAATCGTAAGAACTTGCATCTGTGGCTGGGAATCAATTGGCACTTCTCAAGATTAAGAATAAAACCTAACCTCTTCAGGAGTTTACAAGTAACTTCTACACTAGATTTGAACATTGATTCAGAATTATCCATAATAAAAATGTCATCAAGGTAAACTACCAATATGACATCTTTTAATCTCAAAAATTGAGCTACAGGCTTCATAATCTTCGTGAAGACAAATGGGGCTGTACACAGTCCAAAGGGAAGGCAATTAAATTCGTAAATTTCTCCCTGAAAACTAAATCGAAGATATTTTCGGTACGCTGAAGCTACAGGAACGGTGAAATGCGCGTCCTTTAAATCAATTGTGCCCATACAGCAATTTTCGGAAATCAGTTTTACGACTGAACGGATATCATCTAATTTAAAATGAGGTGGGTCTATGAAAAGATCTAACTACTTCGAATTCAAGATAAATCTTTTCTCACCGTTAGGTTTGTCCACCAGAAAATATGACGACAAAAATTGGTCCTGACAAGCTTGACACTTGACTACGGCTCCTTTTTTCACGAGTACCTTGACAGCACTCTTCATGGCCAGCAATTCCTTCCCTGACAACATGGGGGGATTTGGGGGATACAATTGGAAAGGTTTGCCCTTAAAAATCAATCTATATCCTTTTACCCACTCAAGAATGGTTGAATCTGAAGTGACTTTTTCCCACTCATTCAAAAACCATTGTAATCGACCAGGAACTATACTTACATTTACTGTTTCGGTCGATATGGCCTTTTCGGTTGCGACTTCTGTCCGTTCTGATTCCATAGATTGGGCTTGCTCTGATTCCATTGATTGTGCCCGCCCTGAGAGTACGATTGGTATTGCCTCAGTAGCGGGCCCTCCGAGTTTAAAGACCTTGTATTTTTGGATCCGGCAGCAACTGGCCCAGACTTGCGTTGAAAAGACTTCAAAGCTGGAGGAGCTAGAGGAGTAACTTTAATGTTGAGTCCCACCTTTCCGGCTGCCATTGCAGCATTAACACGCTTGCCAAAATCTTCTCCATAAAGAAGCTTGTCTACCAAACAATTATCTGCCAACGCTAATCCTTTAGAATCTTTTTCAAACGAAGGTGTGAGAAAGGATCTCCTGGACAAAGAGATAGAGTGATGTAGATCACATATTAGCCGCACTGCTTCACTTAGTTTCTGCACATTTAACTTATCTTCTGGATTTTCAGAAAACAACCATTTATCTAACACTAATCCAGTTGCAGAAATCGACGCGCCCAGCTGATTCTGTCCAAGCACTTGATAATTGTCCTTTCTGATTTGCTTATCATCCATCGTCGCTAGAATCTCCGGGTTCATTTTTGGAGCTTGCATTATCTGACAGTTTTCTATTGGAGGATAAGTAGTCAGCAATTCTTGACGTACCTCTTTTTTACAACCTCGTTGGAGAATATTCATCCATCTTTCTGCAAGGACATTTTGAACCTTTGGAGACACCGTCACAGGGCCAATAACATCATCGCCCAACAATCTTATCATTTCATCTGACGGAAATGGTGCAGTCTCCTCCGTCGGAACATTGACTTCGTCTTCGTCGGCTTGTTTACCGGGCCCATCATTTGAGGTGAGGTTGGCATCCGACATCTCAGTGCATGTAGTAGGCTGACCTCTCGGGCCTGGCTCAACCACATTAACCGCAGATGCATCTGTCGATGTTACAGGGATCTGAATATCCAACGAGGAGAGTAATTCCTTAGGATCCACGATTTGTCGCGAAGTACGCGCTTGCGCATTCAATGGCATGCTCGAAACTTTTCCATTTGTCAAGTCTCTTGGATCTTGATCGGGCAGCCAAGTCTCGCCAAAATCGCATTGCATCGAAACACGACTATCAGAGAAACTATTTTCTCGTTGATCGTGATCATCATAATATGACTTACTTCTCGAGCGATGGCCGTGTCTAGATCGGTCTCTCTCATTTGAATAGGACCGTGAACGACGAGCATGGCGATGGCGGTTGCCTTCCTCCAGCCGCCGCAACTTTTTCTCCATTTTCCGAAGCCTCTTTTGCAGCATTTTTCTACAACATCTCTCCCACGATGCTTATGGCTCCTAGAACCTCTAGGCGATCTCGATCGATCTCCCATCTCCAAAATTATTACTACCACAAAAGTGAAAGACGTGAACGCACCTAAACACACTTGTATTGCGAACCGCACAAAACAACGTAATGACGAACCTGTCCCGGAAAGTTGTAGAGGGAGCCAGGGAAAAGTTTTTTTTTTCCTTGGTCTTTGAAAGTTGTGGCGCGAACCAAGCAGATACGATGGTACTACTTTGTGATCTAGAGGACGAGACGGCGTAGTATAATTAAAGCTTTCTTAATAGATGAAAAATTTTTACTCCGCAAACTAACATGACTCATATGAATACACATGTCAATTAGGTTCTTGGTTGAAACAATCCTTTGCCCTAACGGGTGATGAGAATCGGAATCGGAATATTCCTAGATGATGTTGACTTTCTGTACCAATTCGTGATAAAACCCTTATTTCTTGTTTCAATAAAAGATAAATCTGCAAACTCTAAAGTGTTATTGTCTCCAGTTCCAGGAGTGAATTGTATAAAATTACCAACAGTGTTAGAACCTTCTACAAATTCACTTATTTTGTCACTTGCAATCACTGTAAACACATCATTGACAAAAGTCTTGTGAGGGATTCGATGAAAGATCAATGCAAAGCAATGCTATTGAACATTAAAACTACTTTCGAGGAAACCATTGAGTAATTGCTAGAAATTCTCACATCTCTGAGTTTTTTAAAATCTTAACTATCCCTAACTGAAGAATAACTTGTTGATAAGTGAAGCTTTCAAACATTTGATAAATATAATGCTGAACGTTGAGTTGAGGATCCAATAAATGACACAATTAGTGTCTTACACAAAGAAGGCTTATGAACCCTCGGGAGCGCATACACTTTAGCTAACATTGATGTTACATGTACCGTCACCCTGATGATATGGAAATCGCATTAAAACTAAATTTGAATTTCCCAGGACTTCCTTCTAAATTTGGCCCCAGGTGGAAGGTTAGACAACAATGCCCAGGTCACGCCAGATGTTCCGGAGGACTTTAGCATGCACGAACCACTGACTATGGAGCAGTTTAATTCTCCACTGGTGGACTCACAGTACAAGTCTACTTATGCGGTTGTAGCGAATTCTGGTACGTACTCGCAAGAGTTTAATGAAGAAGGGAATTGCATCCCTCCATGATAGTGAATTTTCACTCAAATCAGTTCCTACCTCGTTATCAAACCATACTTCACAGATATTAAAGAAGGTTTTATACACAACTATTCATACCTAAAATTGTTAATTAGATTCATTTTCGTTACAGACTCGCCTCAAAAACTGAACAATCTGGATAGCCCAAATGTGAACGTTCGTTTGAAATCGAAATCCGAATGTTCATCTTCGTCTGCTGACTCTCCAGTTCGACAGTCTCAACACTATCGAACTCTACAGACTTATAACTGTTCTCCAGCACGACCTACCGCTATCAATCTGAACATCCGCCATAGAGATGCCGACTATGGGCATTCCAAGCGATGGCACACTGCTCCAAAAGAAAAGCACAAAGTGAGTTTCTACACTGAGAGCTAATCGGTACGAATATTGGAATAAGTAAGATTAGACGACAGAGGCTTATTAACAAAGGTGTCGTTGTATGTTTAATCTAGGATTTACACTGAGTATCTTTTCTCACTTGGGGTTATAAAAGTCCTCACCTAATAGCTATCAAGTAGTCTGTTTTGACTCAACAACTCCTAAAAATGTATAAATATAATATGTCTGTTTCGATCTTGTACAAGCGAATCAAGCCATATTTCTGTGATTTGTTTTTTGAGGTAAGGCTAAAACCTAGATCAATCTCTCTTATCGACATCGTTGTATAAGGTATACTCCTATAAATTTTTGATCTGATCAACTTTGTGACAGAATGTCCTTCAAATATTCCAATGTTTATTATTCTTCATGCAGACCTATTCATCTTAGTGTGCCTGTTTTTTTTCTTACGACCACTTGAAATGTAGTTAAATTCGAATACGAGGGCTTGATGTTTCCAAGATGGAGAAATTCTCGAAAATCTTACAAGAAAGTTTTGAGTACAGTTTCTATAAATTTAAATGTTGATTGTAGAAGTAATCTTCGGTACATAAATGTCTTATATTTAGTATAGTCTCATATTCACAAAGCCTTCTACACATTTACGTGACTTGATAATAGTTTCAGATACCAGCACCTGTTGTCAGCTGGAATATTGCACCTAGCACAGATAAGCCATACAAATGTAAGGAAATAGAGCCAAATAACATACCCCTCCAGTGTCTGCATACAATGGAGAAACTTGGCTCTAGTCACGTTGGGGAGGTAGGACACGAAACCATTTCTAAAATTCCTAAATGCAATGAGGCAGCTAGTTCCATCAAAACTGGTTCAATAATCCCTTCTAGAAAAGAGCAAACAGGTCCGGCAGATAATGATCGGCCCGAGTGGGTAGTTGGTCCCAGGAGGGCGAGCAAAAAATGTAGACAGGCAGGAACATACACACACACACCAAATGCCGTCATATTCAATATATTCCGTGGGTGTACAGCTACCCGCCATAACCACATTATCTGCCGCGCCTGGGAGGAAATATCTGAAGTAACATAAAGATCCAAAAATGTTCCATGTCACTATTTGATTAGCGGAAATTTTGTTAAAAGTCCTTTGCTTTCAGGTGATAGTTTGTGCAGCAGCCAATCCAGGCGAAATTGAAGATAACGAAGCCCTGAGATTAGTTGTAGCTCGAGTACCTTCTTCCAGTAATGAAATCAAGAACGCTAATTCATCTGAAGCCATGAGGGAAGTCCGGTTTCTGTCAGCACTCTCTGATCCAAATGTAGCGCGAGTTCTTGGTGTTTGCACAGCAGAACCAACACCCTGGACGATAATCGAATACACGGAGCTTGGCGATCTTGCTCATTATTTACAATACAGTGAGCCCCTCACTACCGCACAGAAACCAAACTGCAGTCTCAACTTCCTGAGGTATTTCTCAAACACTACACTCTAAGCAAGTTTGTATTAGACGGATGTTTGAAGTTAACGTTATAAATAGTGGATAAATAGCTCATCAGCGAAAGGAAGCGAAGCTGTTTTTGAGGTTGTAGTTAAATCCACTTTCTCATAAACTCTTTTTTTCGCAGAAAACAGAACACATGAAAGCTCACAAATGAACAGCATATTTCCTAGTACCTCTTTCTTGTCTGCATAGAAATGAATGTGTAACAACAGGGAGAAGAAAGAGAAGAAGGATAGAGTCAATGAAAAACATGCTTTCACTCTTCCCTTATTCTCTGTCTCCATTATACCTTCTACTAGGGACTCAAGATTTTTGAAAGACAATTTAGACTTCTTCATCAGAAATATTTTACTACGTGAAAATAGAAGCGAAGCAACTTAATCAAATTTTCCTTAATGAATGTTCATGTTCGGTCCTCATAGACTTTCATGTTTTTTACAGTGAACCAATAGAAAGTATGATACTTGTAGTATACGACTGTTTTTGACCTATTTTACTAAGTACTCAAATTTTTCTTATAGCCAAAGCTGTCTTCTTTACATGGGAATGCAAATAGCATCAGGCATGAAATTCCTGGAGTCGAGGAACCTGGTACACAAAGATCTAGCTGCTAGGAATTGTCTCTTGGGGCGGAACTACACAGTGAAAGTAACTGACATTGCCATGTGTAGTGACCTCTATAAGAAAGACTACAGTGACTTCGGTGGAAGACCCTTAGCGCCCATAAGGTGGCTTTCGTGGGAAAGTATTTTATTGGTACGTCATCTGCGGAATGAAATTGCGGACCGATTTTCGTCCAGGTCTTTACAAGCTTCTACATCACATTTTTTATTCTTCGTTTTCAGGAAAGATACACCTGTCCCAGCACCGTCTGGTCGTTTGCAGTCACGTTGTGGGAAGTCATGAGCTTCGCTAGAGAAAAACCTTTTCAGCATCTTACTAACGAACAAGTGATTCAGAACGCTGAGCTCATGTATTATGGGGAGGAGTTTCAAGTACGTTAAGTTCTTTATTTAAGGCTCCGATTTTACAGGCAAACGGTTGAATATTTTTGTCTCATTTTTCGCTCAAGCATTCCAGATATGATATTATTTGCTCTCTTGACTCTAACTTTAATTATCAGAAGAGTTAATATTAGTGTGCCTTTTAGAAGGCAATCGACCAGGGATAGCTGTGTCAGCCCTCGCGTTGTATAACGAGCAGTTTTCTACACTGTCCCGTGTTGAGTTTAAATAGGCCCTGAATAGACCTTCCCATTGACGAAAATTTCTTCTTGAACAACAATGCTATAGTAAACATTCAAGAAATCCTGTCGCGTTTCTGGAGTTTCTTGTACAGATACAGTTACTTAACAGTAAAATGTGGAAAAAATCATATTCGGATATGTATTCCAAATAACACCAAACCTATATAAATATCAGAAATACTGTGGATCATGGTAGTACCAAAGAAATATCTTTGGTAGTACGACTTTCATGTATTTTTTTGACCATATATGTGCTGCGCCAACAGTCATCTTCCGTTGGAGTCCAGAATACATTACCCCCTCTTAACTCGCAACCCTGCCCGTGAAAATTTGAAACAGTTTCTTGAAATGTTTTTCTTTTCTCACAATAATATTCAATTATTCATATTAAATTTATGGAGATCTATCAATAAAAGTAAGAAAAACAAATCTTCGTGAGTCTAATATGAATAATTTAATAATATAGTCAATGAAGGAAAATATTTCGAAGAACCGCTACAAATTTTTATATCTTTTACATAAAAAGCAATGTCGGAAGGGAGCCGAGAACACTGCATTTAACCATCTCATTTTTCAAAGATAATTTCCTTGCTAAAAAGACATAAAAAATATAAAGATATACAAATATATGAAGATATTTTAAGATTTTGAAAAATATTAAAAATAATAACCTAAGTGAAAATATGCACGTAGAATTATGTGCAGTTAAATGAACACAGTGAATTTACGTGAATGGTTTCAGCTGGAATTTTAGTTCAACCCATGAACCCCTAAAACACTATTTCAGTGATCAAAATTAGATTGGCAACGACGAAAGCAACGTTCAGTCAACAAACGTCAAGCAACTTACACAAAGTTTAAGGTTGAGAATTTGAACTTTTCTTGACGCCACAGAGCTCTTAGTTCATCGAGTCTGACTGAAGATAGCTCTGTTGGCGCAGCAAACATCTGGTCAGAATAATATATGGGAATCGTACTACCGTCATACCGTGCTGTGAATGATAATATCGATTAAACAGCTAGTCCAAATTGCATTAAAGTACTACTGGTTTTTTGCACAAGCTAGGTCAATGAGTAAATTGGAGTCCCAAATATAATGAATTATTTTCAAATTTAGTTTTCATTGAATTTTTTGGAAATATACGTAACCTGCAATCTACATACTAGTCAACAAGTTGTTGCTTTCATCCTGTGATGTATTGTTTTCTGCACTTCAATTACCTTTTCAACTGACAAATAATGTTCATTGCTACCTTCTCATGTAGTAATTCAGCACCTGGCACATCTTTTTTATTTAATTTCTAATTAAAACTGGGTATAATCAGTGTACACCTTTAGCGGAAATAGGCTCAAAACATTCAAATGCGCGCTCAGTGTTATGGCGACACCTAAGCTTTCCCTCATTAATTAAAAGGTCTATTCCAATACAGTACTGGAAACAGTAGGAAACTGCTCGTCCTCCAACATGTGGACCTTTGGCACGTGAGGGCTGACATACGTGTCCCTGGTCGGTTGCCTTCTGCAAGGCGAACTGAAATGTACTTTTCAATTCTCGAACAATATTCAAACCTTTTTACTAAAAATTGAAGTCAAGAGGAAAAAGGAAATAATATTCAGAAGATGTATGGAAAAAGATTTGACCGTATGTTGATGATCACTGTAGAAGAAAAATGTTTGACCGTTTAACCAGGACCCGCTCTATGGTAGTTTGAAACGTGTCCTGAACATAATGTCAGGGAAAGTGCAGGGTAAGGCTGCATGGGGTAAGGCTAAGGCTTCCCTCCGTCGATCCCCACGATCTCTCCCTCTACCTTCCTCTAGCTCTCTCCTTCTTTCCCCTCTCTCCAGCCATCCCTCCCTCTGCCTACCTCCCCCTATCTCTCCACCCCCCCCCTTCTTTCAACATGCTATCTTCTTGGAGGCAGTGATCTCAACTTGGTCATGTAAGTATTGCGCTTGCCCGGCGCAGCGGTCCTCCCATTGGCCACCGTTGGCCGCCGTTTGGCAGCGTGATTCAAAGCGGGCAAAATTGACTATTATTAGAAATAAAATAGATAATTATTATGATTCACACATGAATGTCAGAAATAACGTAACTTGTAATTAAGGTTAAAAATAGAATAATAATAAAGCGTTTATTTTGTAAATAGTAGATCATTTTTGCGGAACATGAAGGCAAATGTTTCTATTAATCACAAAATATACGTGTTCCTATTTTATCTCTAACCTCAATTACAAATAAGGTCATTCCTGACATTAATGTGTGAATTATAATAATTATCTATTTTATCCCCAATAATAGCGAATTTCGCGTGTTTTGAATCACGCGCCAAATGGCGGCCAACGGGGGCCAATAAGGACCGCTGCGTCGGGCAAGCGCAATACTTACATGTCCAAGTTGGGTTGGGATCACTGCTTGGAGGTTCTGGTTTGGCGAGGTCTGGTTTACATGCGTGGATGGGAAGATCTCGCTTCTTCCGGGCTTGTCAAATTTTTTGGAAATTACTCTTCTTTTGGTTGAGAATTAATTTTCTTGCGTAAAGATATATCTACTTTTCTCGTTTGAAAACTGTTAATTATTAATTGTGAATTTATCGTTCCTAGTTTGAAATTCTTTTTTTTCCTCCTTCTAAGTTTTATGGTACCATTCTTTGTTCTGAATTCAAATCCATTTCGGTTGAAAAATCAACTACAACATGCTTTGCAGAGAAATAGTTTATTTTCTCTAATTTGAATATTTGGTTGCGCAACAAACTATTTTTTAGAAAATTTGTTTTTGAAAACAATACGGTTAGAGATTAAACTCATTTTCCAAAAATTGGACTTTTTGGTAGAAAAATAGTTTCTTCATTCAAAAATCATATTTCCGGGTTAGAAATCTGAGTGTTGTGTTGAAAAATTGTTTTTAATGTGGTAAAAAATTAATTTTTGTAATCAGAAACTTGATGAATTTTATTTTTGGTAGGAAATTTTCCATAAGAAAATGAAAATTTAACTATTTGGTCTCAAATGCACCTTTTTCGTTAGAGAATGAATCTTCTCATAAATAATACATTCCATTGTTTGAAGATTTGAGGGCATGTGGAAGTCTGGCACGTGACCAACTATCGCATATTATCATATTATTCAGTGGCCTCATTACTATGAGAATGAATAAATTGTGCTACAATTTTGAGAGGAGTTTTTAAAACATAAGAGGACAAGTCTGCGTAACCAATTTGAGTTTCCATTTTGTCCGAGCATTGCAATTTTATTTATTTTAATCATTTTGTTCCGTTTTGTCCGGTGCTCTGGAACCCTTACCTCAGTTACACTACAGAATTTCAATACATTATTCACATTTCACAAATTATGAAGCCACTTCATAAAAGCAATCTTATTGGTCACGTGACGGACTGTCGCTTGTCCTGAGCTATTTGGTTAATACCTAACAGAAATTTGTCAGAATAATTCATTTCTCCAAAATCAAAATTCCAAAATTTGGTAAATAATGGAGCTATTTTTTAAAGTATCTCTCTTGTTTGGCTGAAAATTTTTCTTTCCGATTGAGAAATTCAACAGTTTCCTTCAGAATGCGAATGTTCTTGGTTAAATTAAATTTTTTTCTTCTATTTTCAGTTGCAAAAATTTGTTCAAAATGCATCTTTGCTGGTTAAGAATGAAACTATTCAGTTGAGAATTCTACAACTTTATCAGAGTAATTTTTTTGGCCAAGAATTGAACTATCCCGTTCAAACTTCATCTTTTCGGATTAAGAAATCGTCTTTCATGGTAGAAAAGTTATCATCCTTGAGTAGAAATTTATCATTCTTTGTTGAAAATCGAAACTCTTCTTTTTGAAAGAGCTCTTTGCAGTAGGAATTGTAGAAAATCGAAAAGGGAGCCCGCGATATGAACCGAGGGTAATTGCCTGATGTAGGTAACTTAGCTTGGTTTTAAACCACACTCAGTTGATGAATGTGGAATGCTGTATCTATGCTAATCTATTGTGAATATATTTTTCAAATTTTGTAGGAATAATTTTTTTACCAAGCCGTAAATCACAGAACTACACCATCAACAATATGTTAGATTAATGACTATGATAAACATTTTACTGAATCTACTATTACCAACAATCCGTAACGACTTATAAAGAATCCCTAATTTGATAAATTAAAAATTGCAGGTATTTCTGCCGAAACCCATGATGTGTCCTGAGGAAGTTTACAAATTAATGTGCTCTTGTTGGCAACGAGAAGAGGATGAACGACCAACTTTCAAGAATATTTACGCATTTCTCAAGACTGTAAAAACTGATCGACCTGGTGCATAATCCTAGTCTGTGATACATAGAATCTTCTTTATTTCTACTCAAATTGGGATTTGAGGAATTTCATTCCAAAGAAGCATCACAATCTTTAATTCTTCAAGAATGATCATAAAAATAATTTCCGCATTCTTCTAAGCTTTCATTATCTATTTGAGATTATTTATAATGTAAAATTTTCACATATAATCTTTATTTACAAGTTGCTGTTAATAAGAGAGTGTCTGCGGTTTTTGAAATTTAAGTATTTTTAGCTTTCAATTATATATATACAATAGAAAAAGAGCAGTGTTACTATACTGATCTGACAAGTGTACAATCGTTAAGTTTAATCGTGTAAGATATTTCGAAAAACCATGTTCTGTAACTGAAAAGCGCACGAAGAAGCAGAGCAGAATTTTTAAACCCTAAAGAACGACAAAAATCCATAGTTTCATGAATTCTAGTCACATTGGCAATATAGTTTTCTCGATGAGGAATACATTCTGTACAGTAATCTAGTAATAACTATGCGAAGTGTACACTATGGAAGCCTGTGTCTAATGTTAAGTATCCTGTAAATATATTTCCATCAACAACAAAAGAACTGTAAAATGAGAAACAGGAAATTTTTAGGATCTGGAAAAACTACGAACCTAATTCAGCAACGATAGTGGCTAAAAATATTAAGATTCGAAATGGAAGGGCTGGATAGAATAACGACTTCCACGCGCGAGCCGGGTGGACTAGCCCCTGAAAGTACTCAATCGTCGCTCACAAGGGGAACTCGTGTAATGTCATTTGAGTTGACTTTCGAAAACGGGCTGATTTAATAGTTCACATACACAT
>WSXT02199088.1:0-18925 GCA_011762715.2 Neuroterus valhalla
CATGAATTGTGAGCATAAATATATGCAAAATCAATCTTATATCTTGGGCAACAAAACCACTGTAGACCAGTGTAATGTGTGGTGGCTAGGGTGGTCTAAAATTTTTTTTTCGAATTTTTATGCAAAACGCCCGGAAATTGGTTCGAATCTTCAAAAAAATGAACGCATTCTTTTTTTGAGAAAAAATAATATTTAGAGGCGGCGCAAGCCTCATGAAGTTTAACACGTATTCCTCATAAAAAAAAACGTTTTTGTGAATTTTATTCAGAATTCTCAAGATTAGGTGAATCGAGTTCGAAATCCACCATTTCTCTTCAACACCAGTCACAGAATGCGAATAAAATAATAATAATTTTCAAATATCACCCCCATAAGTCTGTTTTATAGGGTCTCGAAAAACCCGCATAAGTGAAAAAGGTGTTTTTCGAGTTTTTGGCGATAATTATGATTTTTTTTAAGTTTTTTTTTTCACGCAGACTGTTTCAAATACATGAAATACTACTTTATGCTGATAATAAGATGTTTATTTGAATTGTCTAAACCATTTATCATGGTTTTTAGCAACTTTCTCTTAGAAAAGGGTTAAAAAGTCATGGTTTTTTCAGAATTTTTCAACTTATTTCCAACGTTTTAGTTACAGCAAGGTGATAATCAATTGAAGTTAACCGGAATAATCGTTTAAACAATTTTTATTATTTATAACAATATTCTATTAGAATAATGCTACAAAGTTGCGGTTTTTTCTGAAATTTTCAATTTTTTGTCCCTTTTTCACTTAAAGTAAGTAATTATATAATATAATTTAGCGAAAATAATTGTTTAAACAAATTTTAAATGTTTATAGATATGTTCTCCTGGATTAATACTATATAGTTGCAGTTTTTTCCTGAAAATTTTAACTTTTTATCACTTCTCAATTAGATTAAAGTAATAATTAATTAAAGTTAAAAAAATAATTGTTCAAACAATTTATTATCATTGCTTATAATATTTTCTTTCCTTAATGTAGTTCAACTTTGAACCAAAGAGTTGAATTTTCGACCGAAAAATATAAATTTTTAATGGAAAATATAATAGTTGATATTTCAACTACAAAAGTTTTTATTTTATATAAAAAACAATCTAATTCAACCGACAATCATATCAATCCAATCTCATTAAATCTAATTGAATTCCATTCATATTCCATTCAGTGCAAAGTTAAACATTTCAGAAAAAACCACAACTTTCTAACACTTATCTACGGTAAAATGGTTATAAGCCATTATAAATTGTTTGAAAAAGGATGTTTGTTAACTCGCAATTAATTATTACCTCACTAAGTGAAAATTGGAAAAAAGCTAAAGATTCGAGAAAAAACCGCAACTTTTAGGCACTAATCTAAGAGGAAAAGCTATAAACAAGGATAATTTGTTTAAACTATTATTTGCGTAATTGAATTAGATCGTAACTCACTCCAAGTGGAAAGTGGGCAAAAAGTTGAAAATTTCAGAAAAAAACCGTAAGCTTGTATTAGTAAGCAGAGAAAATATTATCAGCAATGATAATAAATTGTTTGAACAATTTTTTTTAACATTAATTAATAATCAAATTATTCTAATTGAAAAGTGATAAAAAGTTAAAAACTCCGGGAAAGAAATTCGCGACTATGTAGTATCAATCGAGAAGAAGATAGCGTCAAACATTTACAATTTGTTTAAGACATTTTTTTTCTGAATTATATTAAATAACTACTTACTTTAAGTGGAAAGTGGACAAAAAGTTGAAAATTTTAGAAAAAACCGCAACTTTCTAGCATTATTCTAAGAGAATATTATTATAATTAATAAAAAAATTGTTAAAGCAATTATTTTTGGTAACTTCAGTTGATTGTTACTCTACTTTGACTGAAACATTGAAGATAAGTTGAAAATTTCAGAAAAAACCTTGACTTTCTAACCCTTTCCTAAGAGAAAGGTGCTGGAAACAATAAAAAATTGTTTCAACAATTCAAACAAAAAACATATAATTATCAGTAGAAAGTAGTATTTCATGTATGTGCGTTAAAAAATAGCAAAAGAGTCATAATTAGCGCCAAAAACCCGAAAAACCCATTTTTTCACTTATGGGGTTTTTTGGGACCCTATGAAACAGACTTATAGGGGTGATATTTGAAAACTATTATTTTATTCGCATTCTGTGACTAATTGTGAAGAAAAATGATGAATTTTGAACTCGATTCACCTAATATTGAAAATTCTGTATAATAATTTGAAAAACGTCTTTTTTTCTTATGGGAAATACGTCTTCATGGGGCTTGCGCCACCTCTAAAGCTTGTTTTCAGGAAAAAGAAAAAAATACGTTAATTTTTTTTTTATATTCAAACAAATTTTCGGGCGTTTTGCTTGAAAATTTGGAAAAAAATTTTTTTAGAAAGCCCTAATCCACAAGTTATCTTTGCACATAAATTGGATGTTTTCCAATACACCGGTGCTGTACAAGAATCTATCCTTTCGATTTTTTGTAGCTCATTGAATTACAAAGTAATTTTGAACTTCTGGTCAAGTTCAATGTCATGAGCAGAACGACATTAAAGATGTTCTCTAAACGTAGAGTTTCAATTTCTGTAAATATTTGTATATTAACTTAAATTTTAGGTAAAAGTTGCAATCTTTATCTAATCTTAATAATCAGGACCTTATTTCATCCCTCGAAATATTCTTGGCACTATTGTTTGACTGAGTTTTGTTTGACAAAACTTTTGTAGGAACTATACAATTTCCGTTTTTATAAACAAAATGTTTTTTACATAATTTCATTCCTAATAAATCTTATTCAAATTTAATGTCAAGAAACTTTTCTAAATACAAAATCAGCCCTTGAGCATTAGGATATTATAAGAATTACAGAGCTCAAACATAAAATTGAACTAGTATACACTAATAATAATATATACTAATAATAATATACACTAATATGCCCTATACATTTTTTTCAATAAAATAATTTGAACCAGATGGATTTTGTCATTCTCGAAATTTATCGAGCCTTTATCATTATATATAAAATAAATATAAATAAATCCATCATTGAATGTTAAGAATTTCGAAAAAGAAATCTGAAAATACTTTACAAGAAAATAGTTAAGGTTTAAATGCTTTAATTAACAGAAGGTATTTAGTTTTTTGTGTTTCAACTCTCATTAGAGGAAAATCTGAAATTCTCAAGAAATTCTCATATCATTCTAATAATAAAAAGCATATTTTATTCTCCTATATACTGTATACAACTTTTGGAGTTGGATTTTATACTAAAAATTTTATTTAGTCATCAAACATTTCTAAATTTTGTGAACCAACTGTTGATTGGATGATTGTTCGGATAATTCGGTTGAAAAAATTGATATTTTAATCAATCCTTGAACATGAGGACTAAAGAAGAATTGAAAGATTGAAAATATTCCCAATATTGGTGAAAAACGTAAAAATCTGGAAAACCATGTTAAATAAACAACTATAAACCTTCTGGAGTATGCTTCTGTATCTCTCCAAAATTATTAACAAACAATTACTATCAGCTTAATTTTCTCAAAGTTCTCTCTAAAAGTTCATTGATTCTAAGCTGAGATTTTAATTTCAATTATTTTTTAAATTTCAATTCTAAGCTGAGGAAATTCTTTCGATGATTTATAAAATCAAGAAAAATATACTAACTATCCTGTGAGCTATTTTAAAAGTGACATTCAATATCGATTTAGAATTATTTATATAATAAATATTTATTTGGCATTGATATTTAATATTATTAAATTGGATGTTATTAAATATCATATCGTATTCAATTATAATCTTAATGATCCCAGGATCAGGTTTTATTCGCGAAAAAATTCTTTACAACTCTCTTTAGTTCTTCTAATTATAAATTCTGATTATCTCAAAAAAAGCAGAGCGATCGCGGGACCGCCGACAGAAGCTTTGCTCCTTTCGCGTTACAAGAAAAACATCAATTTGATTGTTATTTTATTCATCGATTGGAAGAAAACCGCTATCCCCTCACTCTATACAAACATGCACGCCAGTAAAAGAAATATTGGAGCAAGAAGTATAAAGTTGATCGCAATTAGAGATCAACATTTCAAAGAAGTTAAATTATCAAATTTTGTCAGTTTCAAGTGTAATATGTTGACATAAATTAATCTCTAGTAAATGTTATATAAAATATACAATTTACTGTAATATAGTTATTCACTTTTGTACATATGTGATGTATACTCCACCCGTTATACATATACTACACCAGAACGGGAGGGAGGGAGAAAGAGAGAGAGAGGGGGGGGGTAGATGTGCTGGTGCCATGCTTGATACAGCATTCTATTCATAGCCATTTTTAGTCGCATTGAATGTGACGGACGGTGTGTTCCCGTTTTTCTCAGTTAGGTGCAGTGCTGTCAGATTGGGGGATTTTTCTTTAGATTTGAAGAAATTTTAGTAGTAAAATCCTTGGGATGCATTTTTGGCCAATCTGAAGATTTTCCACATTTTCCTGAGAATTTTTCATTTTTGGACCTGGCAGCGCTGGTTAGGTGGCCTCGCTCAGATGAGTATAAAGCCTCCCAAAAGAAGTAAAGCTTCACAAATCTGTTAACAAAAGTAACTTTGATTCTTGAGTAAGAATATTTCAGTAGGAATAAACCAATAAGAGTTATGCAGAATATCCCGAAAAATGGAATCAGCTGCTTGGATAAATTTTGTTGAATAAGGAATTTTTACCTGAACTGATAACCTAAATCAAACTTAAAGGCAAAAGAATAGCCTAAGATGTTTTTGATCATTTTCAGAATTTTCAAAATACTAGACTCATAAAGGATTTTCAAAAATGCTTTTTTACATGGTTATCAACCACAGGGACACACTATTGTGAAAAAGTGCTGATATTAAAGATTCTAATTTCTGGAAAATCTGATATGGCTGTCAATGGAATTTGGAGATATTCATTCCACCATATTCTAACAGTAACCTTTCAGAATTAGGGGAAAAAACCACTTTATTCCTAAAAATTGACTAATATAACATGCCAACTAAAATTCCGATAATAAGGGGTCATCGATAAACTATGTAGCCGATTTTACAGGAGGAGGGGGGGGGGGGAGTTGTAAAAAATACTACGGTCAACCACGGAAGGAGGGGGTGGGCAGTTCCAATTAGATCTACGTACTCTTTATTGAAACTTCATCAAATAATCGATTATTTTTTAATAAAACTGTTAATTTATAAATAACATGGTGGCGATTCGGTGGACGATTTCAAACTCGCAGTCATTTCCCGATTTTTCACGGTCAAGTTTTTTAGTTTTCCCGGTCAACTAGAAGTAACATATTTATATTTGTCGCAAAAGGCTTACATTTATTTTTATTCAAATCTAAACATCCTTTAACACAACAGATCAAACATTGCAAAATAAATCAATTCTAAAAAGAATACTCTAATTTTCAACAAGAAAATATCATTTTTTTTACAAAAATTGGAACAGTTAAACTTACAATTAAAAAAATCAATCTACGATAACAAAAAAAAAAACAACAGATTTCCAACAAAATAGTTGACATTTCAGCCAATGTGATGACTTTTCAAGTAACATGAATCTTCAACCAGAACACTTAAATTTCGAAACAAGATGATGAATTCTCAACTAAAAAGATAAATATTTAACTGGAGCACTTAAATCTCCAATACTGAAGGTGGATATTCAAACGAAAAGATTGATTTTCAAAAAGAAAGAATCATTTTCTAAGAAAAAATATAAAGTTTCAACAAAATAGTCGAATTTCAAGGTCAAAAAATAATTATTTTCAACCAAAAATGGAACAGTAACATTTTTAGTTTAAAAACCCAATTTCAAAACAAGCATGAGTGCTTTATAGTCAAAGAAAGACTCTTTAACTGAGGGAGTTGAGTTTTCAAACAAATAAATTAACTTTTACTGAAAAGATAAATCGTCAACGAAAATACTCATTTTTTTTTAATTGAAAAAAATGGATGTATAACTAAGAAAATATATTTTGAACTTAAACTATGAAATTTCCAATTGGAATACGTTAAATTTTCAATTCACAAAAATTACTTATAACGAAAAAACTAACTTTCATCCAAAAAAAAAACTAACTTTGTGAACAATTCATTACATTTTTACAAAAAATGATCAAGAATCAAATGAAATTGTAAATGTTTAACTGAAGTAGTTGAATTTTAAACCAGAAACAGAAAGACGAATTTTTAACTGAAATGGGGAACATTTAACTAGAATAGTTCAATGTTTGGATAAAATTAATTTTCAACACAAAAATACAATTTTTCAACAAAATGGTTGAAATTTGAACCATAAAAATAGAAATTTCCAAACAAAAATGGAATAGTGACATTTTCAGCTTGAAAAATCAATTCCAAACCAAACATAAGAGTTTTTAACTAGATGAATGTTCGACTAAAATGAAAAATGTTAGACTGCATAACTTGAATTTTCAACCGTTGAATTTTCGGAAAAAAGTTAATTTCAAACCATGAAAAATGAATTTTCAAACAAGAGAGATATTTTTTCTAACATAAAAATTGATTTCCAATCCAAATGGACCAATTTTCAACAAAACATTTGAATTTTCGACCAAAAAATATGACTCAAATGTGACCTCAAACTACAGAGAGATCGGTTTTTGAGCAAACAGTTGAATTTCCCAACTACAAAAATGCATTTTCAACCAACTGATCAATTATTGAAACAAAAAAAGTTAATATGTATACAACCAAATAGTAGAATTTTCAAACAAAGCAGTTAATTCTTTAACCAAATTTTCAACAAAACAGGTAAACTTTGAATCTACTAGAAATATTTGTAATCTTCAATTTTCGAGCAAGGAGATCAATTTTGTACCAAAATAGAATTTCCAACAAAGAACGTGAATTTTCGCCCAAATAATTGAATTTTCATCTCAACAATCTAAATTTTAGAACCAAGAATGAGAAAGATTGATTTTTCAGTGCCTCTCGATGCTCAAGTCGAATTTTCGGTTATCAGTTTAATGAAAAATTCTATTCATGATGCAACGATTTCAGTTGAATAAAAGCGTAAAAAAAATGAAATATGTTAAAAACTGGAGTGTTTTCAAATTAGGATCTTGAAACTGGGCGATTAAAAATTGATAACTTGAAAACAAATTATGACGCATTTCCACGCAAGGGGAAGAACGTCATGTTGCATGTTCCTTCAAGTGGGAAAACAATTTTGTAAAATGTGAAACGAGAGAAAATACTGGAGCTTCGATATGTAAAAAATGAATTATTATATTATTTAATCCAAAGCAGATTATTAGTTGATAATTCCGAATTGACCTTTGAATAGGTAAACATTTGAATAAATTAATTTCAATTTGGTCGTAAATAGGATAGAAATTCGACGAATCTTTTTGCAAATAATATTGAGATTTAAGTAAACAATCTAACATATTTTTTAGCGGCTGATAAGAGTTTTGTAAAACACCTTCCTTCATCGACCTGAATCTTATCAGAGAAAAATGTCGCAAATACACTTGTTCAAACCCAATGCAAGCGATATGAGTCACGGATCTCTCACGAATGAGATCATACGTTAGTACTTGATAACCTCGTTATTTCATAGTCGATTGTACTTTCATTCCAGGGTCTTTACTTCGAATACACCGCAAATCGTAAAATGCTTTTGATTGCAGAGATTCCAAAATGAAAGAACTCGAAGAAACTGCTCATTAGTGGAATGTAGAATATGATAATACTTTCATTACTCGTGGAAACTATTTATTTCCGAATGAGGAAATTCTGATACCGTTCGCATTTCTAATGGCAATGTGTTCTGAAATAGTAAAATATCTATGTCAGGATTTTATTTATTACATTAGAGTTCAATCTCATCCACACCCTGAACCTCAGGTTCTTATAACTAGAAATTTAAATTTAAAAAAAATGGATGTATTACAAATATTCCTGAAGAAGTTCTAAATTATATTCTTTATCAGTAATATCTATTCCTTAAACAAAAACTCGATATTTATTTTTGATCATTTTTACCTGTATTTCGAGCAGCAGCTGCGACTTTTTCCTCCGGATATCGATCAAAATCTTCTCCTGCTCCGGCGTCAATTCTTAAAAAAAAAAAAAAACAGAAATTCAATAAATGGTAAAATTTTACACTTCTAATGGAATTTGGAATCGCAGACACTTCAAAAACATACAATTGAAGTTTAAATCTTAAAATTACTGTAAAAAGAAGCAGATTAGGACGCTTAAAAATAAACAATGCTTTGTCTAGGAAAAAGAGATTTATTTTTAAGAAGGCAGAAAACAAATTATATTCACAGGATTTTGGGGTAAAGTTTTGGATTTTTTTTATAATTGGTGCATCGATAGTGTATGTAAAGAAAAAGTCTTCCACGGGGTTGAACGCCAAAATATTAATCAGATCAAAAGTTTTAATCCATTAAAAAAAAGAAGGCGAATTCCCTTTATACGCGCTGTAACTCGAGAACTATTAATCGGATCAAGACGTATTTAAAAAAAAAACTCAGAAAAACTTATGCTTTAATTGTATGCAAACGATAAACCAAGTTATTGATTCGTAAAAAAGTTATGCACGTTTAAAATAAACAATTGCTATTTTTACCAAGAGGGGCACGTTTTATCTGAAAAATTCTGATTGCAATCGATTTCTTAAACAATTTTGCATAAGAATCGGTCTTAAAAAATTGTTAATTTTGATTAGGGAATGTGCAGTGAGCGTACAAATACAGCGCGGCACAGCGCGCTTGAGGATAACACGTGCCAAAAACTTTTGCAGGAAACCGACTGTGTCATCAGAAGAAAGGTACTTCATTTCATGCTTTATTCCAGTCATGTTCTTGACTCGCAAATAACGTGTCAAATGATTTTATTAACGTTCAAAGCCGAAATATTGCTCTTCTTTAGTTGTTTTATTTATAACATACAAATTATTAGACCAATCTTGATGGTACCAATCAATAAGTTAAAGGCAATTAAATTACGAATAAAATGAGCCCTTGATCGACCTGATCGAATAATGGGAGTCTGAGAAAATAAGTAAAAGCCAGGAAATTTAAGGCTTGTTTAACAATTCAATATCTTTGTTAATTTCGAATTTCTATGACTGGGCTTTGATGAAAAAGTAGCGATTTTGATGCTCTACAAGTGTTGACAAGAATGAACACATTAGGATAATAAATTTTTGCGTAATTGCTATTTCAATTATTTAATGCTACTAATTACAAAGTGTCTGTATGGTGCGTTAAAAAAAGCTTTCAAACATGACTCCAAACTGCTGAGTGCTCGAAAATAGCCGAGGAGTAGGGGAAAAATGAAGGTAGAAGAGGTGTAGCGCGCGGCACGTTATATTTGATTTGAATATCTCGTCAACAACTTTAGCTAATTTATCACTTTTTTTGTGTGTTTTGGCATTAAATAACCCTAGGAAATGAACAATTATACTCGATATAAAAAATAACCAAAAAATAAGTCGATAGTGCATATTTTATGAAACAAATCAATTTGCATGATTAAAAAAACAAATGGACAGTATTTTTTATGCTAAAATATACATTAATTATTTTAATTACATAACTATTCAAGTGCGTATTTTTAGGAGTACAAAACTTTCATACTGGCACAGTAATCATCCAAATGAAAAATTACAATATTCTCCTTCTTTTTCTCGTGGGCTCAATATTATCAATTTCCTCAAAACTTTCGTCGACATTTTCTGATACAATAAAATCATCATTTTCAATTAATTTTTCGTCCAATGTGAATTTATCTTCAAACTTCAGATGGCCGATTATTTGCCTCATAATTGAAGCACGTGTCTTTATTCTGTACGCATAAAAATACGCACTTGAATATTCATGTAATTAAGATAATTACTTTATATTTTAGCATAAAAAATACTGTCCTTTTGTATTTTTATTCATGCAAATTGATTTGTTTCATAAAATATGCAGTACTGACTTATTTTTTGGTTATTTTTATATCTAGTATAATTGTTAATTTCCTAGGGTTATGTTTTGCCAAAGTACAAAAATAAGTGAAAAATTAGCTGAAGTTGTTGACGAGATATTCAAATCAAATACAACGTGCCACGCGCTACGCCTCTTCTACCATCCTTCTTCCCCCACTCCTCGGCTACTTTCGAGCGCTCAGCAGTTTGGAGTCGTGTTTGAAAACTTTTTTTAACGCATTTAGCACAATTTTACTGGAGAACCAAGATATACATTTTTTTGTGCTTTGGTTAAAGTTTCAAAATCCGTTTTGAAAATCAAAATCGGACCATCGGTGCACCATACAGACATTTTGCAATTAGTAGCATCAAATAATTGAAATAGCAATTACGCAAAAAGTTATAATCCCACAGTTTCCATTCTTTTCAACACTTGCAGAGCATCAAAATTGCTACTTTTGCATCAAAGCCCAGTCATAGGAATCCAAAATTGACGAAGACATTGAATTGTTTAATAGGCCTTGAATTTCCTGGTTTTTACTGATTTTGTCGGCCTCCCATTATCCGATCAGGTCGAACAAGGACTCATTTTATTTGTAATATATTCGCCTATAACTTATTATTTGATGCCACTAAGATTGCTATAATACTCTTGATGTTATAAATAAAACAACTAAAAAAGTGCAGTTTTTCGGCTTTAAACGTTAAAAAAAACATTTGAAATGTTATTTGCGAGTCAAGAACATGACTGGAATAAAGTATGAAGTACCTTTCTTCTGATGGCACAGTCGGTTTCCTGCAAAAGTTTTTGTCACAAATCATTTAATAAATAATCTCTGTTGCTCGGATTATGGAAATAACAAGGCGCGTCGCAAGCAGAGTATGTCCACATAAACTCCGCGCTTTGTTTGTATGCTCACTGCACATTCCCTAATCAAAATAAACATTTTTTCAAGACAGATTCTTATGCGAAATTGTTCAAGGAATCGATTGCAATTGGAATTTTTAAAATAAAAAGTACCCGTTTTGGTAAAAATCACAATTCTTTATTTTAAACGTTCATAACTTTTTAACAAATAAATAACTTGCATGCAATCAAAGTACAAGTTTTTCTGAGTATTTCTAAAAAAAATACGTCTCGATCCGATTAACAGCTCTCAAGTTACAGCGCGTATAAAAAGAATTCGCCTTTTTTTTAATGGATCAAAACTTTTGATCTAATAAATGGTTTAGCGTTAAACCTCGTGGAAGACTTTTTCCTTATAATTATTTTAAAAAATCTAAAACTTTACCCCAAAATCCTATGAATATAATTTGTTTTCTGCCATGAGGCAAATTTTTTTTTTTCTCATTTCTTATTATTTAAAAAAAAAATGCGTACAAACATTCTACCCAGGTATCAAGTTTCTGAATAGGGTAAACAAAGTTTGATTAAAAAAGTTAGCCGATTCCAAAAAAATTGACCTATAATTTTGAGATTAAATTCCATCAATTTTCAAACTCGGCTTAAGATAGTGATTGAAAATGAGATTTCAGATTTTTGGAAAAAATATCAAGTCGTTCTAGTATGAGGATGCTGGATGAGAATAACGGATATTCGATACAAACAATTATTTTGTAACGATAAACAAAATTTTGAGGAAGATGTTAATAGTTTTTGATCTACTGGTCCTTTAGATCTACTGGTACAGTAGATCAAAAACTAATAACATCTTCCTCAAAATTTATTACCCTGGTCAAAAACCTAACATCTAACAACATGATAAACAAAATTGAAGATCGCAATATCATAAACATTTTTTTGCTACAAAATCCTGAAAAATGAGATAATGTTCTTCTTTTCAATGAATGATAATTTTATTTCATGCAATACAAATGCTAATAGAGGTTTAAGGAAAATATAACAAAGTTAAAATTTCGAATAAAGCATGCATGCTCATTGCGGATCTTTTCGAATTCCAAAATTCTTATTAAGAGTTTCTAAATTCTTCTATTATTCAAAAAGTTCAAAATTTTGCAGTTTTTTTTCTAACCTAGACCTTTGGAATCTAAAAGTTTCAGTATTAATTGGTGAGCTATTAATTCTTTTCTTCAGTTTTTGAACTTTTAATAGAAATTTTCAAAATTTTAAGAGGATTGGATCAAAGGTTTTCGAATTTTTTAGTTGCTCAGCCTTCGGATTCTCCAGAAAGTCACTCTCATCAAAACTAGGGACATTATTATTATGTAGATATTTCACATTTATATTTGTTGAAGAAGTTGAATTTGAAGTTTCGGAATTGAGATATTTAGAGCTAACGCAGACAAAGAAATGTTCCAAATCAATATAAAATGTTGGGATGGAAGAAATATTTGGTAGAGGTCTTGAAAAATAGGTTCAAATTTGATTTCTTCTAAATTTTCTAATTTTTTAAAATCCGGATCTTTCCAAACTCGAAATTCTTCAGTTTCTGCAATATTTTCTCTCTATAAGTTCAATTTACTACAGTCAAGGTCTTAAGGCCATGTCACACATAAGTCACGTGATATCGACTTGAAATTTCGGAAAACGCTGAAAAAACACTACGTTTACATACAATATTTAATTCAAAATTTTGAATCTTTTTTGTGGAATTCAACTCGATATCTCATTCAGTGCGGACATGGGTTGTTGCAAGAAAAGGTTGGTAAGACAGATAAGATAATGAAGAGTTTCTAAATTTCTTTGATTAATTAAAGAACTTCAAGTTTGTAAGTTTTCTTCAGAGCCTTTGGAATTTGGAAACTTTTGAATTATTCGATGGGTCCTAAGAGTCGTTCTTCAATTTTTGAACACTTTATTCAGAAATTTTTTTAATTTTAAGATGGTTGAATCTGATCTTTCAAAACGGCCTTTGAAGTCTCGAGAAAGCCGCCTTTAAAAAAATCAAGTCCAGTATTATTATGCGGACATTGATTATTTATATTTATTGCAAAAGCTGGACCTGAAGGTATCCTCGAATATTGTTAAAATTCGTTGAAATTTAAAAGTTCGTTAATTTACATGTTTCTTACATGGCAAGTTTACATAGTTATTTAGTAAAGGTGCATGCTTCACGAATTGGAAAATTTGAATATTGTACTGAAATTTGGGGAAATGGTTAAAAATATATCAGGGCACGCGTGTCTGGTCCACATGGGGGTTTTACTTTCTTGATACAATGCAATTTCATAATTTGTATTTTAGCTGAGGCTCTAAAGCCTTGTTCTCAGTTACAATCTGAATAAAAAATTAATAGTCAACTTAAACAAAATGAAAATTCAAATAAATTGAATAAATATTATCAGTTTTTATGCAAAAAAGTAACCTTAGCCTAGAAAATCCAAGGTGAAAAAGACAAAAATTCTCAAATATTGAGATCATAAAGGATTTCGAGAAAAATAAAGGGTAATAGGGGAGTTTCTAAATAATTATCGGTTCACTCAGGAAATTTAGGGGTCATTAAGTCAATAAGGTCTAGGGTAAAACCGTCACAGAGACATTTTGTGACAACAGCAGATCCTCTAGCTTGAGTGTCGCGACCGAGGGGCTCATTAGAGTTAATTTAGCAAAGTCTCTTAAAATAGATCATTGAAATTACTGCGACTGGGGACACTTGCAATTGCTACGCATAGTATGATCAGAATAATGAGATTAGGCCAGAGATATTAGATATTACGCGACGCACAGTGGTTCAAAATCCCAAATTTCCGGTCAAAACCTCAAAAATAGTCAGTTTCCGATCAAGATGAAATTCACTGTACGTGTAGAAGATGCATTTCTGTTGAGAAATCCGAAAGAGCTGATTTTTATATTTATACGCTCAAAGTCGAACGTTCCGCCAAAAATGTTTTAAAAGCTGCAAAGTCTTGCGCGTCCAAGTGGAATGTAAGTGTCAAAAAAAGGCAGTTGCAAGTTGACCAGTACTTCCTGACTTCATGGATTTTAATCATTAAAATATGTACAATATTCCTGTACTAGTTTGAAGTGAAAATAATAATGCACGCGTCTGAAAGAGATGTCGGAATGCTCGCGCTCCTTTTCCTATTTCGCGCAGTAAAAATTCCGGAATTCAATAAGAGATTAGTTATCCAGGCCGCATAAGGGCGCTTCGATTCTTACTGTTTTGTACACGGGAAGGTGTCTCCAATAAAGTGGCGCTGAAATTCTCTGCCCTTGTTTGCCCGTCTTCTTTTGGGAACGATTTCTTCGAGGCGTGCGGCGCATCGTTTCACGTGCCTGGCGCGGCGCATAGCAAGGGGCTGGTCGCATGGGCGATACGGGGAAAAGAAGGGAGCTTTCAAGCTTTTTTTGCACGAAGAAATCTCTGAGAATACCAATCAGAAACAAGAAGAGATGTAAAAAAGGTTCAAGAATCAAAGTTATTCCTTTAAAAAAGTTCTACAAAAAAGCGTCTTTATTGAAATATTCACTAAAATTGAATGTAACATAAATCAGGTAAACAAGAAAAGTGAATATTAATTTTTTTCGAATTTTTACATTTTTAGTAGAGCATTATTTATAAAAATTGGTTTCTCCTGTTGATTCAAACCTTCCTTGATTATTTATGTCAATGGGAAATTACATTCATTCACATATCAGTGAATATTTCGATAAAGACACAAAATAGAAAAATCCCTAATAAACTTTTTTGTAGAACCTTTTTAAAGGAATAACTTTGATTATTGAACCTTTTTCACATCTCTTGTTTCTGCAGAAATCGTGAATTTTTATTCTTTTGGAGGAAAAAAATTCTTTCTCCTTCTCCAAGACGCGGGCACAAGGTAAACTCATATGGAATATATTATCTGTATTCGCACTAGCTTGAAAAAATTCAACAACAAGAAAACGCTGGGGTTTTTGAGAAACTTGAGTTTGAAAATTAGAAAAAAAAAACTTTTTTCAATAAATTTCCGATGAACGACATCACGAGCATCAAAAGTTCAAACGCTCCTAAGTTTGTCAAATTTTTTTTTATCAAATCAGTAAAATATGTGTCGTCTAAAATCCTTTGAAAAACAACATATTTTATTTTGGAACGATTTTACGACTTGAGCTTACACAGCCTGCCCGACTGGAAATGAATTCGGCATATGAATACTGAATGTGTTGAAAATTATTTGTAGTTCAGAATAATATTATCATATGTTTTATAAACTAGGACAATGTTCCATAATATGGACTTTTACCTTACGTCATTACTGTTGTTATTTTTTAAAAACTAGTCGATCTTTCAAATTTTAGAAGGACCTGTCATAAAATCTTACACCCTATAAAACGGGTTGGTTTTCGACCAAAAAAAATCACTCTTTAGCAAAATAGTGGAATTCTAACGAAATAATCTGTCGAATAGTAAAATTTTTACAATAAAAATTAATTTCGATCCTAAAACATAATGATAGACTTTTTAAATAAAAAGAGTTTAATAAACTGCAACCCTTCATTCGTGATTTTGTGCTTTAAAATTTCGTTATTAAAAAGCATGCATGCGCTCGAAGATCTTTTCATAATCAAAAATTCTAATTCAAGAGTCTCTGAATTTTTTTATTAATCGAAGAGTTTAAAATTTTCATTTTTTTTTAACGTGGGCCTCTGATTTAGGAGTTTTTGAAGGGTTTCCCGTTCCATTCCTCAAGTTTAGGACTGTTAATGGAAATTTTTCAGATTCCAAGAGAACTGGATCAAATGCTTTCAAATTTTGTAATTTCTCAGCCTTTGCGGTCTAGAAAAAGTCACCTTTTTAGAATAATTGAGGGCATTATCATGATGTAGATATTATACATTTATAATAATTTCAAAAGTTTAATTTAAAGTTTTGCAATAAAGGTTCCAACTTAGACAAAGAAATGTTATTCAAGGTATGCATAAACATGATTCAGATTGAACAGTTTTCAAGTCCAAATTCTCCGTTCAGAAGCTTTCAAATCTTTCTAAAATGTCGAATTATTTGGTAAAGGTCTTTGAAGAATAGTTTAAAATTTAATCTCTTATAAATTGTCTACTTTTTTCAAATGCGGATCTTTTCAAAATGAAAAACAAGCCTCAGAAATTTCCGGTGTTCAAAATTCCAGGCCGTTTCCCGGTCAGTGGCCACCCTGGTCAGGATTGATCAGTTAGAAAGTGATAATGGACGTACGGTCGCCCCGCAAGATTGAAATAAAAAATTTTCATTCATACCATAAGAAGCACGTTATACTACTGTTATTCACGCAATGGAGATACCGTAAGATTTTTCCTGACCTCCGAGTAAGTTATGTAATTCAAACGGACACCATACCCTCTTCCTTTTTCAACAAGCCGGAGGTGAGGTTACGTTCTCGAGCGGAACGATTAGAACTTGTTCTGCACAAAACATACGTCCTGTTACCGGGGTCGCTTGTGGGGATAAATCACAACAATTTTACAACCCTCTCGAATAAATTACTTCCCCTGTTGCCACTCAAAACTAAAAAATAACTTAACCTTAGAAATGCAAAGTGGTCTCAACAATGAAAATCCCTTCCTCCTTATCTGAAGACAATCAGATACTTAAATTCTGCGACTAATGAAATACTGCAGTGCCCACTTTGGATTCACGACATAATAAATATTTATGTGTAACGTGGAGGCGCTCCTCGCGTATCTCGATAGTAAATATTTACATTCGAGTCTTTGGAAGCTTTTAATTACTCTGATCAACACTTGGTTTCAAAATTACATGACGGGAAAATTGAATTTTTCCGCCTAATTCCTTCGTATACGTGAAACAAGATTTCCTGAGAAGCTGTGACAATTCTTATTCAACCTGTTCCCATTGAAGGGATTGATAGGTTTATCTCATAAGGTACTCTCAGAAATGGAAATTTTTTTATTAGTTAGAGCAAAGAAATGACGGCGATTCGTGACTCTTATTAATTGAGGATATATTTCAATTAGAAATCAATTCTCTAGGAGCGGGGAAAGTCTACGAAAATGTTAATTTTGTTCAGTTTTCGTTTTGTTTACGGTATGCAGGGATTGACGGGTGCAGTATGCATTGACGCCAAACTGGCGAATTGCTCATGTTTCTTAGGGATTTTCAATTGCTTTTTTACCTGTGGAGCCGAACTGGTCAATATGAGCACCAGAATTCACTCCAGGTCCTCCCAGACCGTCCAAATCCTGCCACATCTCCGTTTTCCAGGACACACGCGTCAGCAACACTACATTTCACTCAAACGGCGCCATTTTTACTGTCATTACTATCCTATGACTGTGCCATGCAGCGATCGCAGCGCCATCCGCCCACATCGTCTGGGTTTGTGTGCAAGTGCGTGGAGAGATTTTGGAACGTGGTTAGGTGCCCAACGGTCGGTAAGACAGACTCTAGGATTACCAATGTCAGTATGGAAGGTATTCCACTCAGTCAATCTATGAAATAAAACTTACTTTTTTTTATTTGGATAGCTAATTTTAATCTTTCATTTTGAGAGTGTTCCAAACTCCTTGGTAATTTAAATATATTCGAATTTCAAATAAATAAAAATCCAATTCCACTAACTCTCAACAAAATCTAGAAATTAATATTGAATCCTTGGAAATAGAAGCAAATTCTGATTTCCGAATAAATATCTATGAATTTGAATATATCAAAATAGACTCAAATTGGATTCTTTTATAATTCCAATAACATTCGAAAAATTAAAATTGAAGACTAGCAAATAATACTCTCAACGAAATTGGGAAGGGAACTATAAAAGCTCATTTTTTAATGTGTTTCTGTGCTAACAAATAAAGTGAAACAATTTTTTACTTTCGCAACATCCATTTTGTCTTTCCGTAAACAATTAAAATGATCCGAAAACGATCAAGATCAGTACTACTAAAATGATGAATCTTCAACGAAAAAATGTGTTTTCAAAAGAAGAGTTCAACTATCGAACAAAAAAAAAAATAATTTTTACCCAAGACGAAAAATTTTTCACTACAAAAAAAAACATCTTTCACAAAATGTTTAGACCTTCAATGAAAGAGATAAATTCTAAACTCATATGATAAATCGTTACCAAAAAAATTAATTTTCAACGAAAAAGTTCAATATTCATCAAAGTAGTTGCTATTTGCTACCAATGAGATGAATCATCAACAAAAATGATGAATTTGTAACGAGAGAAGAATAATTTCCAACCAAAAAAAAAAAAAAGTTTTAACCAACAAGACCAATTTTCAACTTAGATGATGAAGCCTCTAACAAACAAAAATTAGTTTGTGATAAATAAGTGCAGTTCGATACCAAGTAGTGTAATTTTTAACGAAAAAGATGAATTTTCGAATTCGAATATTAATTAGCTACCTAAAAAAGCAAATTTCGAAGAATTCATTTGAATTATAGTAAGAAATTTATCTCATTATGGTTGAAATTAACTTCTTTGTAGGAAATTCACTTTTTTCGATAGGAAATTCAACAAGTTGGAGAAATCTGATCTTTTTAGTCAAAAATGGAACTGTTTGATGGAAACAAACATAGATATGAATATTTCAAGCTAATGATCAATTTTTAACCAAAGATGATTCTTTTCCCACAAAGAAATTTATTTTCAAGAAAAGATTCAAATTTTCAAGCAAAGAGAATAATTTCCAACTGTAAAGATCCATCTCTAAAAAAAAAATCTGCCCGCTGGGCGAGCACTTTCTCATGGCGCAGCGCGTGCAGCTTGCTTTGCTCGCAAGTTTGAGCGCGCCTAGGGCGCGCGTCGTTTGCATCTCGCGCTTCGCGCTCGGCTTCATACGTGTTTAATTGAGTTCACAGTGTAATGCATACACAGAATTACAAATATTGCAAACCTCCACCTCTATGAAGATTTTTTTTTTTCATTTTTGATATTTTTATATTAAGTGTACTTAAGGCTCTACTGGCCTTAAGGAACACATTCTCATTACAATACTCGCCACTGATATTT